>OX451738.1:384343219-384515719 GCA_948472305.1 Vicia faba | reverse complement strand
GGATAAGGTCCAATGCCCTCCTTTTAGCTCTATATGCTTGATCTCTTGATATCTTTATTCCCCATCTCTGTAGTGCTTCAGCGACTAAACCAGCTGGTTTCATGTATGGGCTGTGCCTTAGAAGTTGTGTAAACCTTATAGAAAGCCATTGGGTCTTAGCATTCCTGTTGTCTGCAGTTCTGCAACAAGTATGGTCACTCTCATAACTTACAATTTGCCAATACTGTTGCCCATTCCTCAAACTGAACCTGAGGTGAAACTTGCAGCCATCCATACACTTAACTATAATCCTCTTTGCATCATTCTTCCTGATATAGACATTTTTTTGGTTTTCCATTCCATACTCTTTAATTGCATCTCTTATTGTTTCCTTGTTTGAAAACATCAATCCTATCTTGAACTGTAATCCCTGCCCACTTTTATATGTTGGGAACCTTTCTTGATCTTCTTCATCATCAGTACCAGGGGGTGTGTATAAATGTTCCTCATCCTCTTCATCTTCAGATTGTGATTGCAGGTTCACTACACTAGGTTCCTCACCTAAGGTCTCAGGAGGCAGCACTGACGTCCAGTCCATCTCATCACACTCTCCACTATCCTCACAATTGTTACTATCTTCACTGAAATCATTATTGGGTTGGCTCTCAACATTTATTTGAGGTCCTTGTTCAGCAATATTTGGCTCAAAAATTTCAGGTTCAGGTACAACATCTTCAGTTTCAGCAATATTGGGTTCAGTAGGTTCAGCAATATTGGGTTCAGCAGGTTCAGCAATATTGGGTTCAGCAGGTTCAGCAATATTGGGTTCAGTAGGTTCAGTAGGTTCAGCAATATTGGGTTCAGCAGGTTCAGCAATATTGGGTTCAGTAGGTTCAGTAGGTTCAGCAATATTGGGTTCAGTAGGTTCAGGTACAATTTCAGGTTCTTGTTCAACAGGTTCAGCAACAGCAATATTGGGTTCAGTAGGTTCAGGTTCATGTTCATGTTCAGCAGTTTCAACTAACCCACTGAAATTAACAATATTAAAATGCAATGTTAATAAACTAACCCACTAAAAGCCAAACATTGAATATTCGTTCATGGTGGACCACAAAAGAGAAAATACTAAACCCACTAATATGAGACAATGGTGGACCACACAGAACTATATAAAAACATGTTCAAGAAGACAACAAAACTTACCTCATAGAATATCTTTCTCCATCTTTCCTCATCGCTCTAAATATCAGAATGATTATACGAAGCTTTAAGAGAGAGTGTGAAGGTAGTATGTAGTAGGAGTGTGATGGTTGAAGCTGGTACCACAGAAGGAAGACGAAGATGGAGTGTTGGAGGTCGTACCAAGAAGGAGGGTTGAAGATGATCAGAAGAAATCTCGTACGGGCGGATGGAAGAGGAAATTAGGTTAAGCAATTTGGGATTTTCAGAAAATATGAATTATGAAATTAAAAATTCATTTGGAAATTAATATCACTTATTTAAATGTTTAAAAAATATTATTCTAAATAAGAAATAAGAAAATAATACGTGGCATTACTCTCCCTGTGCCATGTCACTTTTTGGGCAGCCAGATGGAGGGGGCTTCAAAAATCCCAAATTTGAAAACTTTGGGGACTAGAAAACTGGCTTTTAAACTAGGGGGATCTAAACTCCAAAAACATTAAACTAGGGGGGTCAAAACTGCATTTAAGTTATTATTATTATTATTATCATTGTTATTATTATTGTTATTATTATCATCGTTATTATCATCATCATCATTGTTATTATTATTATTATTATCGTTATTATTATTATTATCATTGTTATTATTATCGTTATTATTATTATTATCATTATTATTGTCATTATTATCATTATTATCATTATTATCATTATTATTATTATCATCATTATCATTATTATTATTATTATCATTATCATTATCATCATTATTATCATTATTATTATTATTATTATTATTATTATTATTATTATTATTATTATTATTATTATTATTATCATTATTATTATTATTATCATCATCATCGAATGAGTTTTGGTTGAATCAATTATTCAATTCTCTCTTTTGGAGCCGAATAGCCTAAGCATACAGTGTTTTCATTTTTGTTCAAGTTAATTATATGAGAGTTATTCGTTGATATTATTGCATAAACCTTAAGAGCTTCATATTATTAGGTATATTTTGAATTAGTTAATTTATGCTTAAGATTCTCTCCAAATTTGGTTTCAGTCAACATTTATGTAATTGGATTAGTACATGCTTTCTTCTGTCACCCTCTCTATTAACTTTAAGGTATGCAACATGGTTACTTCAATTTCTTAAGATGGGTTAAGCAAGCTTATCCCCTGTCCCTATGTTATTTTCTTTGGCAGAGAATGTGTTTAGAAGAAGCATTAATAAGTTATGTTGGGCTTGGGTTTCCTTCTTATGTGGGGAAAGACCCGAATATGAATAGTCTAGTTGTCTCACTTATTTAAGTGGAGAATATCAATTTAGGATTAATAGAGATAGAGAGAAAATAGGGATTCAAAAAGAGAGAAAAGATGAGAGAAACTCATTCCTAATTTTCTGTACCAGTCTCACTAAAACAATGATCCCAAATTTGTTCACAACAAATAATATCATTGTTATTATTATTATTATTATCATTATTATTACTATTTTTATTATCGTTATTATTATTATCATTGTTATTATTATCGTTATTATTATTATCATTATTATTGTCATTATTATCATTATTATTATTATTATCATTATCATTATTATCATCATTATCATTATTATTATTATCATTATTATCATTATCATTATTTTTATTATCATTATCATTATCGTCATTATTATCATTATCATTATCATCATTATTATCATTATCATTATTATTATTATTATCGTCATTATTATTATTATTATTATTATTATTATTATTATTATTATTATTATTATTATTATTATTATTATTATTATCATTATTATTATCATTCCTATTATTATTATCATCATCATCAAATGATTTTTAGTTGAATCAATTATTCAATTCTCTATTTTGGAGCCGAATAGCCTAAGCATATAATGTTTTCATTTTTGTTCAAGTTAATTACATGAGAGTTATCCGTTGATATTATTGCATAAACCTTAAGAGCTTCATACTATTAGGTATATTTTTAATTAGTTAATTTATGCTTAAGATTCTCTCCAAATTTGGTTTCATTCAACATTTATGTAATTAGATTAGTACATGCTCTCTTCTGCCACCCTCTCTATTAACTTTAATGGTCTGCATCATGGTTACTTCAATTTCTTAAGAGGGGTTAAGCAAGCTTATCCCCTGTTCCTATGTTGTTTTCTTTGGCAGAGAATGTGTTAAGAAGAAGCATTAATAAGTTATGTTGGGCTTGGATTTCCTTCTTATGTGGGGAAAGACCCGAATATGAATAGCTAGTTGTCTCACTTATTTAAGTGGAGAATATCAATTTAGGATTAATAGAGATAAAGAGAAAACAAGGATTCAAAAAGAGAGAAAAGATGAGAGAAACTCATTCCTATTTTTCTGTATCAGTCTCACTAAAACAATGATCCCCAATCTGTTCACAACACATATATCTAACTTTTTATCATTGGAATCTTCAAAACTAGGTATGAGTTGAGAGATATTGGCTTCGCACTGAAGCTTCATATTTAGGAAAACTTTCAGATTTTTGATTCTTATTTGTAATTTAGTTTACTTTGTGATTTACGATTGTTATCACTATTTTGTAATTCACTTTAAGACTATCTTGTATCCTCAATTGATTACAGTGGAGTTTTTTCTTTGGTCTGGATGAATCGTGGTTTTTACTCTCATATTAAGGGGGTTTCGACGTTAAAAATATCAGTGTTTTTTTGTGCCTTTATTGTTCAGTTGTCGTCTTATATTTGTTGTTTATCCTCAAGATTCCTACAAGTTTGGGAAATATTATATCTGTTGGGTATTAGTCTTGATCTTACCAGTTGATCAAAACCTCAAAATGGGCCGAAGGATGACGTTTGCTTGGCTGGAAAGTTAAGGAGAAGGGGGATTTGTACTTGCAAGATACTTTGACGATCAAATAAGAATGAGTGTAAAGAGGAAGATATTAGCATTTTAGGTTTGAATATTGGATACAAGGCGCTCACGAGTGTGAGGATTTATATAATGTCCCCGGAGCTTGGCCATTGGTCCCTATTTTTAGGCCTAGATATTTGGGTCCACAAAAATAGGTAACTGCCAGGACTTAGTCAAAACGGGCAGTCGTGCCCGTAACTAGCCGTTGCTCTGGGAAAGGATGAGATGACAAGCATATGTGTTTATGAGAGTTTCCTGGATGTCTTCTCTTCGTGCATCGAGCAGACTGGGAGGTAGATTCCCTTGTGGGCAGGTGTGCATTTCGGGCATCATTGGTCGGGCCGCTCGAGGGTGTGGTCGACCAAGGGTGTTGGGCTAGTGTTATTGGGCCACGCAAAAGGTAGAAGCGGATTAGGCCAATTATAGTCATTGATCCAGTCCAAAACAGGAGCCCTCCAAGTCGTTTCTCCTAGGTGTAAGAGTGATGACTTAAAGCCGGTCCATGAGGGGTCAAGGACACTTCAAAATACGCTTGGGGAGACTATACTGAGGAGCTCGAATGTGGTCATTTTTGTTTGGTGCACGGGGAGCCGAATATTTGATTTGACTTTGAGAGGTAGCATGCCACGCTTGCTTCAAGCCATGTGTTGTCATAAAGGTGTAATGATGGCAAACCTAGAGACTAGAGCATAATGATGATGACCCTTAGGTTCCCCTATGTGATACGGTGGCCAGAACTTGACTGTTTTTTGGAATGCTGGTTTGCGTTTTGTGTTTGTGTTTGCAAAATGTCACGGTAAGCAAGAGTCGCCACCGACTTTTATTTTATCCAACAAGGAAAGGAAAAAAGCACAGAAAAATTCCTTTTTCGAGATGTTTCTGAGTACGGGGGGTAAATTATAGAAAGGGAAGGCATTAACACCCTTTCTATCCGTAGTTATCTACGGGCTCTTAGGTACTTGCTCATTGTTTTCAAAATTGTTTTCTTTGAGTTTCTGGGTTTAAAAAAGTTTTTGTTTTAACTTCAATTTAACTCTTGCGTCTGTCTTCAAGAGTGTAATGAAGTGTTTTTGAAAACTTGTTCGTAAAAGTGTAAGTGTGAAAAAGTTTTGTTTTATTTGAGCAAGTACTTAAGAACTAATCTACCTACTCGAAAAAGGAATCGTTCTATGTTTGTTTCCTTTAGACAATGCTATCCTACTATTAGTGAGTAGGTAGCACCGTCGTTGGAGTTTGAGGGTCAATTCGAAAGAGGGATGTACGGTCACTAAAGCAATGTTAGGACGCCTTAGTGGTAGCCCTAATGTCTTAGATCATTTATCTGAGGCAACGATATCTGAGGCAACCTTTCCGAGGCAACTATGATCTTTTAGACAAGAGGGCGACCTCTAAAACAACCTATACTTAATGACCGTTACCGAAGGCAACCAAGTGGGAGTGTACCCTAGGAGTGCGCATGTGTGAGTGTGTTGGTTTCAGTTATTTATCTTTGCACATTTAGGGTGATCTAACTGTTTTAAGATTAAACATTCATTCTTGTCATGCAAGCCCTAATTATTCATACATCTAACAGTTAATAATTTGCGGAATTTTAAAGTGCGGAATTTAAACTAAGCTATTACAAGACTTCGGGTATTTAAAATAGCCAAAAACAAACCCTTTGAAATTAAAAGAGATAAATGTAAAAGTCCTAATTTAAATTATTACAAACCGGGAGCATATACAATAATTGGATAAAAATAAAGCGCGCGAGAAAATTAGATTGAATACGAAACTAGGGTTTTGACCCTTCTAATTAAAAGAAAATGTTTTTTGTTGTTTTTTTAAATATTTTTTAAGAAAAGAAATTAAGTCTTAAAATTAAATACTAAATTAATTAGTTAATTAAATTATTAATGAAAAATAATTAAATGACATATTTTTGGTTTTTGTTATTTTAGGAAAGAAGTAAAATAATTAAGTTAGTAATAAAAACCTATTGATTCTAATTAATTTTAATTATTTGCAAAATAAATTAAAGTTATCTAAAAAATTAACCTAATTAATTAATTGATTTTTTACTAAAAAAAAATAAGTATCTAAAATTTAATTTGGACATAAAATTATTTTTTTGGTGATTTTTGATAAAAAAGAAAATAATTATTGGTTAGTAATTAAATTAAATAGAATTAAATGAAATAAATAGAAATATAAAAGATGAGAGATGGGCCTGATTTAAGGGTATCAATAGCAATTTCCTTGGCCCATTGAGATGAGATCCGTTTGACCTTTGCAATTCTATGCACACGCGTTGACTCTGGATTATGGTGCACTCTCAGTGCTGGCTATCAGATTTGGCCATCTGGCCATCTGGCGCGTTGGATGATGAGGGAGTATGATGGACGCCTGGCTCATGCGCGTATTGGATTACCTGGAAATAAACAGAAAAATAGCAAATGCTGGAGGCAGGGATCGAACCCCTGACCTCCAGCCTCTAACGCCTTAAGAAACCTACGTGGCCACCACTGCGCTGTTTTGTTTTGATTGTTATCATATTACAAAATAATAATAATAATATAAGAAAATGAATGTTAGTGGAAAACAAAAGAAAAAAGCGCGCTGGAATTTGAATAGGCCTATGGGGGAGTGACACGCAGTTGTCCCCTTCCTCTCTCCGTGGGTAAAAGTAGAATACTTTTACCTACATACGTTTTGTCCGTCGCTATAGGTCGTGCTCGTTCCAAAATCTTCTACAGGTAATATAAACGACCACCAAGGCCATGGTTAGAATCGTCTCCTTCTTCTGAACACAGTGGTACCCATTACCAAGGCCAATTGTCCCTGAAAATAAAACCCCTAAAACCAAGCTCGAAAACCTAGCAATGGTGATTAACGCTACAGGCCATATAAACGAAATTGAATAATGCAGAAAGTTTGTAAATGTTATGGTGATCAAGAATGTATAATTATTTCAACCTAACAATGCATAAATCATGAGTTTCAAATTCAAGAATAGGGGTGTAACATAAACGACTTACAACGCGTTTAGGGACCGAAACGAACTTGTTCTTGATAGCTTTAGGTTGCTGGGAGTGCCAGGAAGCGATTGGAATAAGTCACGAGCCTTGAGAATGCTTCTAAGTGGGATTTTGATCTCACACTTTTTCTTTGTTTTTTCAAATTTTGTTCTTATTCTAGCGCCTGTTTCCCCACCTTTCTTTTGATCTACACGCAGTCTACATGTATTAGTGAAGGAATTAGGGTTGCAAAACTGATCAAAATCCTTCTCTTTCAATGCCTTTTGATTTGATTTGATTTGCTTTGAAAACCTTCCAAATTTGGCTTATTTCCAATCTTTTTGTGCACACAAGCCTTGATGCGAATTTGAATGATGGCTAGCTGTGTAATAAAGCCTGAAACAAGCACCAAATCCCTTGTTATCAATGTCTTGGATTTTATATGATTTTCTTTGATTTAAATTAAATTAATTCAAATAAAAATCAAAATAAATAATAAAAATAAGATGTGGACAAGTGGCAAAGGATAGAGCACGTGGGCTATGTTGCCAACTCAAAACAAGTGAAAACGATTGGGCCCATTTGGCAAAATTTGAAGTTTTAGGGATAGTTGACTTTTGACAATTTTGCAAAAAAGGTCAACTTCAACAATGCATAACTTCCTCAATTTTGAATCTTTGGAGGTGTTCTTGGACTTTTTAGAACGCTTGAGATGTCCTCTAATCAACCCTTTTGGTCTCATCGCATTTTGATATTCCATGCTCATGTATGAAGCTTTGACAAAAAAGGTGTTTTTGTTGACTTTTCAAAATGACCTATAATGTCCAAATTCATAACTTCTTGTGAGTGCATATTTTGAACTTGGGAGATGAAGATGGATTGTAGGGAATTTCATCCTCTTCAAAATGAGCTTTGTATGGGTCATTTATCATGAAGTATGAGAAAGTTATGATTGGTCAAAGTTGGGTTGACTTTTCCTACAAAACCCTAATTTAGCAACTTTTGAGTCTTGATGAATTATGAGCAATCTTTGATGAATCATGATCAACCCTTGATCAAATGATGTAATATCCTTCAAAATGAGAATGTTGACCAAAAATATTGAAGTTTGACTGCATGTAGGTCACAGTTGACTTTTGCCCTAGCATAGTCGATTTTTGGACCTTTGAGCAATTGATTGAGCAAACTTCCTCTGCAAGGCTTGAAACTTGACATGGATGTTATTGAGAACATATTAGGACATTGGTGAGAATTTGGGATCACTTGAACTTAAGTATCTTGATGCAACAGGAAACCCTAATTTGGGATAGACTTCCTTAGGAGAGAGCTTGTCTGGTCAACCCTTGGACTACCTTGAGCAATTTGAGGATCTTTCTTGCAATGTTTTGAGAAATATGGGAGGGCAAATTTTTGGGTACAACAGCTTCCCCTGTTCAATCTTCTTAAACCTGAGGGTGTAGATTAACTTTCGTGCCTTTCGTAATCCGAAGGTGGAAGTTGATTGAACACTAGAGTGCCCAGAAATTTGCACTCGCATGAAATGGAAATTGTCTTGTGATGTCGGGAATGGTCTTACAGATGCCATTTAGAGATCGATGACGGGAGATGGGCTTAAAGATGCCATCCAAAGGAGTTTCGATCGCATAAGAGATTCCTTAGCGAGAGCTTGTATACCTGTCGTTGAGGAAGATTCCGCTGGGGAAGATTGATCTTTGTTGAGAGAAATAGAATTTTAGGAGCTTCGTCGTTCTTTATTCTGCTGGTGAGTCGTATCTGTTGATATTTAGGAACTTCGATCGTCCGTACTCAACTGAGGAATCATCTCTGTTGATATTTAGGAACTTCGACCGTCCGTACTCAACGGAGGAATCATCTCTGCTGATATTTAGGAACTTCGATCGTCCGTACTCAACTGAGGAAATATTTTTGCTGAGATTTAGGAACTCGTCCGTAATTCAATTGGGGAAACATCTCTGTCGAGATTTAGGAACTCGCCCGTAATACAACTGAGGAAACATCTTTGCTGAGATTTAAGAACTCGTCCATAATTCAACCGAGGAAACATCTCTGCTGAGATTTAGGAACTCGTCTGTAATTCAACTGAGGAAACATCTCTGCTGAGATTTAGGAACTCATCCGTAATTCAACCGAGGAAACATCTTTGCTGAGATTTAGGAACTTGTCCGTAATTCAACTGAGGAAACATCTCTGCTGAGATTTAGGAACTCGTCCGTAATTCAATTGAGGAAACATCTCTGCTGAGATTTAGGAACTCATCCGTAATTCAACTGAGGAAACATCTCTGCTGAGATTTAGGAACTCGTCTGTAATTCAACTGAGGAAACATCTCTGCTGAGATTTAGGAACTCGTCCGTAATTCAAATGAGGAAACATCTCTGCTGAGATTTAGGAACTTGTCCATAATTCAAATGAGGAAACATCTTTGTCAAGATTTAGGAACTTGTCCGTAATTCAACTGAGGAAACACATCTGCTGAGATTTAGGAACTTGTCCGTAATTCAACCGAGGAAACACATCTGCTGAGATTTAGGAACTCGTCGGTAATTCAATTGAGGAAACATCTCTGCTGAGATATAGGAACTTGTCCATAATTAAACTGAGGAAACATCTCTGTCAAGATTTAGGAACTCGTCCGTAATTCAACTGAGGAAACACATCTGCTGAGATTTAGGAACTTATCCGTAATTCAACTGAGGAAACATATCTGTTGAGATTTAGGAACTCGTCTATAATTCAACCGAGGAAACACCTCTGCTGAGATTTAGGAACTCGTCCGTAATTCAACTGAGGAAAAAGCTTCATAGCTTGAATTTTGTGAGAATCTGATTGTATCTTTTCTGAAAGGTAAAGGTTAGTTGTATGTAATGCATGATATGTATCAAGCAATGATGTTCTCAAAATAAATGATATTGTGTTGTATGATGTGTATGCATGTCATGATGTATGGAAATGTGATGTTTTTAGTTGGGGAAAATAAATCCCGGATTACTGCTGGAGAAAAAAGTTGAATTCTCCGTTTCTGCTGGGGATAGTGAATGAAGATGATTGTGAAAATAAACCTGCAGGAGAAGATAACTTCGTTGGGGAATAAATTGATGAGGAGATTACTCTGTGGGGAAGAGATGCTCTGCTGAGGATTCCACTGATAAATTTAGCTGGGGATGAATTATCATTGCCGGCGACATTGAATCCTGTTGGGGATTGAGTTTCTGTTTGTGAAAGGAATGAACTCTGCTGGGGATGATCTTTCATTTGCGACTTCACTGGGGATAACCTTTTAGACTCTACTGGGGACAATCTTCCAAAGTCTACTAGGGATGATTCTCCAAACTCCACTGGGAAATATTTTCCAGACTTCACTGGGGATAATTGTCTAGTGCTGATGATGGATAACTCTGCTTGGGGAGAATATTACCGACTCATTCGCGGTTGTGAGCCTAAGCTGGGGAGATTTAACATTACTGGTCTTTCTCTTACTCTGTGGAGAGTGAATGTACCTTAGTCATATTCTTCAGCTAAATCTACCTTTGTACCTGGTGGATAAAGCAACTGTATGGACAATTCTTATTTGCCCTAGTTCCTGATATTACGAGTAATCATCTTTTTGTTTCGCATGTAAATATTTATGAGCAATAATTAATGTCAAATGCATATATAAAAAATGAACATTGGATGTTCCTGCAAAACAAAACAGAAAAAAGAAAAATTTTAAATTTATTTGTGGAAATGAATTATATTGATTTGGAAGTTTGGCATGTAAATAGGCGTTTTTGTACAAGAGGCTGACGTCCTAGTAAGAGAACACCGCCGAACAAATAGAATTTATATAATTTGTGAGAAACAAAGAAAAACAACTATGTGAATAATCCCACCGAGTTCCAACTCTGCTATTGCCTTTATATCCTCGAGCATCTCATCACTTTGCTACTTGGTTGAAGGTAGATCAGATTGATTAGTGTCGTTCGAGCTTGATAGTCGATACCGAAATCTGGTTGCAAGGTGATCCAATGAGACATAGTGTTACGTTTTGATCCCTAATTTTTTCCTGGACCTCCCTTTCGGGTTTTCAGTCCACCGGGATACCCTTTTTTGCCCAAGCTACCTTTTCAGGTTTTCGACTTGCCAGGTGTACAGATTTTTCATTTTCATCCCTTATTTTTGCCCGAACCCTTTTGGTTCGCCGGGAAGCCCTTATTTTTGCCTAGGCTAGTCGACCTAGCGGGTCTTTGATTATGCGTCGTATCTTTTCACTATGTCTGCATTGACGGGGTGAGGAAGGTCGTCACCATCCATGGTGGTTAGAATCATAGCTCCTCCTGAGAAAATGTTCTTAACCACAAATGGCCCTTCGTAAGTAAGGGTCCATTTGCCCTTGGGATTACCTTGAGGTAGGATGATGCGCTTGATCACCAGATCCCTAACTTGATACTCTTGTCGTATAACTTTCTTGTTAAATGCCTTGATCATCCGTTTTTGATACCTCTGACCATGACAAATAGCAGTAAGTCTCTTTTCGTCAATTAAGTTCAGCTGATCAAGCTGGGTCTGGATCCAATCATCTTCGCTCAAACTTGCATTCTTCATAATTCGAAGAGAGGGTATCTGAACTTCAATAGGCAATACGCCCTCCATACCATATACCAAGGAATATGGTGTTTCCCCTGTTGACGTCTACGCTGAGGTACGATACCCATGTAGAGCAAATGGTAACATCTTGTGCCAGTCTTTGTATGTCACCGTCATCTTCTGCACAATCTTCTTAATGTTCTTATTAGCCGCTTCAACAGCCCCATTCATCTTCGGCCGGTAGGGAGAAGAGTTGTGATGTTGTATCTTGAACTGCTTGCAGAGCTCGATGATCATCATATTATTGACATTTGTACCATTGTCCGTAATGATCCTCTCTGGTACACCATATCGACAGATCAGATTGTGCCGAATGAACCGTGCCATGACGTTCTTGGTCACTGTAGCAAAGGAAGTTGCTTCAACCCACTTCGTAAAGTAATCAATAGCTATCAGGATGAAACGATGCCCGTTGGACGCAGTAGGTCCGATCTCAACAATCATGTCGATGCCCCACATTGCGAAAGGCCAAGGTGTTGTCAAGACGTTCAGAGGTACTGGAGGTATGTGCACCTTATCAACATAGACTTGGCACTTGTGACAGGTCCGAGAATGCTAATAACAGTCGGCTTCCATAGTGGACCAATAATATCCTGCCCGAAGGATATTCTTTTCCATGGTGTGTCCACTGGAATGAGTTCCGAAAGTACCTTCATGTAACTCCGCCATGATTCTTTCTGCCTCACTTTTATCCACACATCGCAGTAAGGTTGAATCATGGTTACGCTTATAAAGGAGACCGTTATTGATGAAGAACTTCACCGCGAAACTCCTCAAAAACTTTTTATCATTAACAGATACACCCTCGGGGTATTCTTGAGCCTCAAGATACCTCTTTACCTCGTGAAACCAGGGTTTATCTGCCATCTCTTCAGTTTCAATGTCACAACAATGTGCAGGTTCGTCCAACCTTTCAATGGTAATCTGGGGAGCCTCGTTGTCCCACTTGACCTTGAACATAGAAGACATTGTAGCTAGCGCGTCCTCCAACTGATTCTCCTCTCTAGGGAAGTGTTCAAAGGTTATCTCCTCGAAGTGTGGAAGCAAAGTCAGTACATACTCTTTGTAAGGAATACGATTTATATGTTTCGTATCCCACTCGCCTTTGATCTGACTGATCACGAGAGCGGAATCTCCGAATACACTTAAGAACTTAATCCTTAGGTCAATTGCTGCTCGAAGACCCATGATGCACGCTTCATACTCCTCCATGTTGTTGGTGCAGTTGAAACATAATCGGGCGGTAAACTGAGTATGAAAGCCTTCAGGAGATATAATCACGGCGCCCATGCCATTACCCAAAGCGTTTAAAGCTCCATAAAAGTACATAGACCATCGGGATCCCTCCTCAGGTCCTTCATCCGGTCTAGGTTCTTCACAGTCGGTTACCAACATGATGTTCTCATCCGAGAATTCGAAGTTCATAGACTGGTAATCGTCCACTACCTGATGTGCCAAATGATCTGCCAACACACTTCCCTTAATTGCCTTTTGGGTCGTGTATTGAATGTCATACTCAGTCAAGATCATCTGCCATCTTGCTATTCTTCCGGATAAGGCAGGCTTTTCGAAGATATACTTGATTGGATCCATCTTTGATATCAATAGAGTAGTGTGAGTCAGCATATACTGTCTCAGCCGGCGAGCATCCCATGCCAAAGCGCATCAAGTTTTCTTAAGCAGTGAGTATCGGGTCTCACAGTCAGTAAAATTTTTTCTAAGGTAATAAATAACATGCTCTTTTCGGCCAGACTCGTCATGCTGCCCCAACACGCACCCCATTGAATTGCCGAGTACTGTCAAGTATAAGATCAGAGGTCTCCCTTCAACTGGAGGCATCAAAATAGGTGGCTCTTGGAGATATTCTTTGATCCTTTCGAAAGCGGCCTGACACTCATCATTCCACTTCACCACTTGATCTTTCTTCAGCAACTTGAAAATTGGCTCACAAGTAGCAGTCAGATGTGAAGTGAATCGGGCAATGTAATTCAAACGTCCCAAAAAGCCTCTGACTTCTTTTTCTGTTTGGGGAGCTGGCATCTCCTGTATAGCCTTCACCTTTGCAGGATCCACTTGAATACCTTTATCACTTACGACGAAACCCAGCAACTTACCAGACCTCACCCCGAAGGTGCACTTGTTCGGGTTTAACCTCAGCTTGTACAATTTCAACCTATCAAATAGCTTCTAAAGGTGGTCAAGATGTTCTTCTTCAATCTTGGATCTTGCAATCATGTCGTCGACGTATACCTCAATCTCATGATGGATCATGTCATGGAACAAAGAGACCATGGCGCACTGATACGTTGCCCAATATTATTCAATCCGAAAGGCATGACTTTGTAGCAAAAGGTACCCCACTGCGTGACAAAGGTTGTCTTCTCCATGTCTTCGGGAGCCATCTTAATCTGATTATAACTGGAGAAACCATCCATAAAGGAGAAGACCTTATGTTGTGCGGTGTTGTCAACCAGAACGTCAATATGAGGTAGAGGAAAATCATCCTTGGGGCTCGCCCTGTTCAGATCCCTATAGTCAACACACATTCGAACTTTACCATCTTTCTTCGACACAGGAACCACATTGGCCACCCACTGTGGGAAGAAGTAACTTCTAGAAAACCGGCATCAAACTGTTTCATAACCTCAGCCTTAATTTTCTCAGACATCTTTGGGCGCATTCGGCGAACTTTCTGTTTCACGGGAGGACAGTCTTCCTTGGTAGGCAGGCGGTGAACCATAATATCGGTATCTAACCCAGGCATATCTTCATAAGACCAGGCAAAGATATCAACATAGTCATGCAACATCTGTATCAACCGTTGTTTAACACTAGGCTCCAGATTTGCACCGATCTTGACCTCTTTCTTGTCTACCTCTGTACCCAGATTCACTGATTCCACTGGCTCTTCATGCGGCTGTATGGCCCTCTCTTCATGAAGTAACAGTCTAGCAAGTTCCCCAGGCACTTCACAATCATCCTCACCTTCGTCTTCGGCTTGGTTGATCGGACTTTCGAAGTCATAACTGGCAGTAGCAGAGTCGTTATCAGTGGGATCCAGAGTGGATGTAGACTTGTATATGTGAGTGTGTGTAAGACAATAACTGTTTTGCAAGATAGAAAAGAAAAACAAGGAGCGCAAAATTCGTAATGCAAGAGAAATGTCCAATGCTTTTATTAATGATATATGGAAATGACACATAATAAGCCCTCAAACAAAACCACGGTGTCTCGGGTAAGGCACCGGGCCGTAAAGTTTAAAATTGTGTGTTCCAAACTCAAAACAAAAGTCTGATTACTGTGTAATAAAAGAAATTGGCACGAAGTCCTTTACCATCCAATTGCTTAATCCACTGTTGGTAGTCGGGTAAATCCAGCTGTCAAACTCAGATTCTTCATCATCGTCTTCAATCGCATTCACTCCCGAATTAGTGATAAACAGAGGAGGACCTCCAATCCGCGCACGTCGAACAACCCTTTGAGCTTCTACAGTAAAACCCAAACCAAACTTGTCAGTCTTGTGTGCAAAGTCAGGGGGTTGGCCCCAATTCGTACACCCACCTTTTGCAACAACAGCCTGGGCATCCTTGAGGGAAGCCATCTTCATTGGAGGATCTTCAGCAACAGTTTTGGTCGACGCCAGTGTTTGGGGGACTTCTTCAAAGTTTTAGCACGGGGTTTCAATGAACTCCCCGTCCATTTCCACATACCGGAAAGAGTTAAGGTGGCTCACCATGTACTCCTCTTCCCCTCGTACTGTAACAATTTTCCCTTTCACTGGGTACTTCAGCATCTGGTGGAGCGTAGAAGTTACTGCCCCAGCTTTGTGGATCCACGGGCGACCCAACAAGCAAGAATAAGATGGCCGAATGTCCATCACATAGAATGTAGACGCGAAAGTCTGGGAACCAACCTTAACAGGAATATCCACTTCTCCATGTACCATCCTTTTGGACCCATCAAAGGCCCTAACCACAATATTGCTTGGTTTCAGTACCAACCCTTCACAGTCCAACCGGTCTAATGCTTTCTTGGGTAAAACATTCAACGAGGACCCAATATCCACCAACACGTGAGCCAGAGTAGTGCCCCTGAACTCGATTGAAACATGTAGAGCATAATTGTGATTCTTCCCCTTGGCAGTCAAGTCTGCGTCGGAGAAACTCAACCCGTTATCAGCAGTCAAACTAGTCATGCAGTCTTTGAACTGATCAGTAGATATTTCCTGTGGCACGTGCGCAGTTTTCAGGAAAGCAATCAGAGCCTTAGCATGGGCTTCTGAACATAGCAATAAAGATAACATAGAGATCTTTGACGGGGTTTGCCCCAGTTGTTCGACTACGCTGTAGTCGCTCTTTTTGATGATCTTCAAAATTTCCTCTATCTCCTGTCTAGAGGCTTCAACAGTAATCTTCTTCGGCGCCTCCGTCCGGGAAGGCTCACCGGTGATCCCTTTGCCCTGAGTGTCAGATGACTCAGAGACAGGGGTAAGGATTGGAACATGAACAGGGACAGTAGCAGCTGTACTGGCAGGTGTAATAACAACAGGCTTTCAAACAGTTGGTGGGGAAATTTCAAGAGAGAAAAGTCTTCCGCTGCGGGTGACCTTGCTAGATCCAACAATATTGCTGACGTCAGTATCAGCCTCTTCACCCTTCAAATCTTGTTTAACCCCAGGATAATACACGTCAGCCCCATTATTCCACGGGACAGCCTTATCTGACATGTAAGGGATAGGTCCAGGAATGGTAATGATCAATGGAGTAATTCTCGGAACATATGTAATTCTAACAGGATTTCTCGAGGAAGCCTTGGAAGAATTGGCAGAAATGGTGATTATAGAAACATCTTCAAAAGGAACTAATGGAACCAAAGTTTTCTCAAACATAATTTCTTTTTTATCCATCAGGCGTTGGTCACCTGACTTCAATAGATGGCAACCAGTAAGTAGGACGGAACACAGATGGCAACCTTCGCCACAACCCGGAAATAAACCGGCTAATAGAAGGTTCTTCTTCACAGTTGTGATCGGTGGATCTGGAACTGACTGTTTAACGCTGGTTCGCGAAATGTCACGGAAGCAAGAGTCGCCACCGTCTTTTATTTTCTCCAAATGGAAAGGACAAAAGCACAAAAAAATTCCTTATAGAGATTGCTCTCGGTTCGGGAGGTAGATTATAGAAAGGGAAGGTGTTAGCACCCTTTCTATCCATGGTTATCCATGGGCTCTTAGATACTTGCTCATTTGTGTTTTCAAAATGTTTTGTTTCCTTTTCAACTGTGGGTTTTAAAAAAAAGTTTCTTTGAAAATTCCAGTTCGACTCTTGTATCAGTCCTCAAGAGTGTTTGAAAAGATGCTTTCGAAAGCTTTTTGAAAGTGTCAGTGTGAAAAGTATTTTTTGATTTTTGTTTTGAAATTAGAGCAAGTATCTACGAGAATCTACCTACCCTAAGTAATTCGTCTGTGTAAATGTCCTTGAAGTAGTGCTATCCCACCATTGAGAGGTAGGTAGCACCACCATTGGAGGTGTTCGGGTCAATTCGAGGGTTCGGGACATGGTGATCACCAGAGCAATAGGAAGACACCTTAGAAGCTACCCTCATGCCATGTTCATGGACATGAGGACTTACTAAAACGTCCTCTACTCGACGATCACCTTTCGAGGGGCAAGGCAACAGTGAGACGTACCCTAGGGGTGGTGTGTGATTTGTGTGTCGTTTTCAGATATTTTTGTCTTGTCATGCATTGGTGATCTACGCGTTGCTTTTATTTTGACATTCATTCTTTCATGCAAATTAATTAACAGTTAAAAGATGCGGAATTAAAAAGTCCTACGCTATTACAAAGGCGCGGGTCCACATCGCCAAATTAATCTAAGACCCGATTTGAAATAAAATAAAGTGCGGAAGATAAATATCCTAATTAATCTATTACATGGCTTTGGGAGAATTACATGAAATTTATAAAAAGAGGAAATAAAAATAAAATGCGAGAATAAGTAAAATCGGGAATGCGAGGGCGTTGGACCCTTTTAAGGAAATTAAATTACAATTATGAAATTAATTAAATTTAATGAAAAAAAGAGAAGTTATTTTTTGAGTTTTTGTATTTATGGAGTTTAAGAAAATTAATCGAATTAAAACCTAATTCTAAACTATTTTTAATTTATTAAAAAAAAAGTTAAAATTAAACCTAGAATTAACCTAATTATTTAATGGCAAGTTTATTTACAAAATAATAATTAATAATTAAACAGGGTGAAAAAAGAAAAAAAAAGAAAAAAAATTATAAAACCCTAATTCTACATTTTTTAGTTTATTACAAAAAATATTAAAATTTAAACCTAGAATTAAAACTAACTTAATTGTTAAATTAATTTACAAAAAAAGCATTAAATAAAATATATTTTTATTTTTGTCTTTCTGATTTTTTTATTTATATTTAAAAGATCAATTTTATGGAATTAAATAAAATAGAGAAAAGAATTAAAATAACTAATAGAAAAGAATAAAAGAAATAGAGAAAAGAATGCAAACATGGGGGGTTTGTAGGCCCATTTGGAGGTATGATCAGCAGGAATTTGGCCCATTGAAGCTTGGCCTGGTTGACTTTTCAGTGCGCGTGTGGCATGGTCAATGGAGGTGTATGATGGACCTCTCATCCTGGCTTTTGATTTGATCTTAGTGGCCGTGTGGCACGCTTGGATAGTGAACGTATGGTGGACGTCTGGGCTTGTGGAGTACCTGAACGTATTGCAAAGAAAAATAACAAGAATATGGGGGGACCTGGGATTCGAACCCAGGTCCCAAGGCTTGCCAGCGTTACTTTCCACCAACTGTGCTGCATGTTCATTCATAAATATAATGGGATAAAATTGTTATATGTAAAAAAACACGTTTATGGGTAGAAACAAAAAAACGCGCTAAAGCATTTGAATGATCCAACCAGGCTATGACAACTCATCTTCTTCCTCGTTCATTCTTTATTTTTCCTGAAACATAACATAAGATTGCGGGGGTTTTAAACCCCCACTATATGACACAAAAAAAATAGCGAATAGAACCCTGTCGCTCATAAATTGAGCGCGACATATGAAATTGGTTCGTCATGAGCTCCTGATTCCAATGATGCCACTTAGGTTGGCTAATTTTTCCCCAGGCGTAAAGCCCTAATTCATGGTTCCTGCAACCCTAAAAAATAGCAATGGTAATTCTCTGTACAAGCAGTGTTAATTCAATTCAATGATACCATGAGTTTCGTTGAGTTCATATTAGTATAAAACAAGCATTAGAATGTATGAATATGGCGTGAAAAGGCAAATACGATTATGCAAAATATCAAGAACAGGGCGGCTTCGTTCTACCCGTTCTTGGTGTATGGGGATATGATTTTGATTTGATTGTGTTCAGAGGAGTCTCAGCAAGCTCTTGAGATACTTTCCACGCCTTGAAATATCCTGAAACTATGAAAACAGATTTGAAGTTTTTTAGCAAAAAGTGAGTTTTGGTCCTTGAGTTCTAGCGCAACATTCAGGTCTCTTCCATTAGGTTTTCATTCTGACTTATGTATGGGATGAATTAGGGTTGAATTTTGAGCCAAAAGATCAATGCATTGATGTATCAAATATTTTATTTTCAATGAATATTTTTTCAATCTTTTTCATGTGTTTTTGATTCCAATCATGGCCAAACCTTTCCAAATTGGGTGTGCACGAATCTTGAGTAATCAATGAGAGCAAATGCTGCATAAAAAGATTCAAATGCATTTGTTTAGTATTTTTTCCATATTTTATTTAATTAAATGAATTAATAGTGATTAAAAATTCAAATAAATAATAAAAAATAATGAAATAAATCCCCTTTGGGCCAAATGGTCGTGCATAGTCTTTGGATGATGAATCTTGGAAGAAAATGTGGCCCATTAGCAATTTTGAGGCATTTGAAGTAAAGTTGACTTTTCAAAATTCCCAAAAATTTCCCAACTTCCACAAGGCATATCTTGCTCAATTTTTAAGCTTTGATCATGTTCTTGGACATTTTGGAAAGGTCTTGAAGTCCTCTAACCAATACCTTTGGTCCCATGTAATTTTGATTTACCAATCTCTAGTTATGGTCTTTGACTTAAAGTCCCTTTTTGTTGACTTTTGAAAATGACCTATAATGTTGAAATTGATAACTTTTTGTGAGAGCATTTCTTGGACTTGAAGTGTGAAGAGGAGTTGTAGGAAATGTCTTTCTCTTTAAAATGAGCTTTGGATGGAATTTTTCTGATGAACCATGTGGAAGTTATGCCTTGGTCAAGTTACAATTGACTTTTTCAACTGTCCAAATATGGAAACTTTTGCATCTTGAGACTTTTTGAGCCATGCCTTGAAAATCATGATCAAGAATTTATCAAATGATGTTTGTGGCTTCAAAATAAGATGTTGACCAAAAATTTGAACTTTTGACTGTCAAATGACCATTTTGCCCCTGCAGTTGGCTGTAGGGCAATTAGGGTTTTTGACTGTGCAATTTTGTGCTGCAAGTCTTGAAACTTAGCATGAGGATGCTTGACCATGTTTATATGCATGTGGGACTTGATTGGTCCCTTGGAAACTTCAACTTCTTTGCCAGAACCAAAACCCTAGTTTTTTGACTGTTAGGGGCCCTTGAACTGTGCAACCCTTGGGGAGATTTTGAAGCTTTGACTTGGAAAATCTTGAAGAATATGGGAGGGCAAATTTTGGGGTACAACAGTTACCCCTGTTCAATCTTCTTAGACCTGAGGATGCAGATTGGCTGACGTGCCTTTCGTAATCCGAAGGTGGAAGATGATTGAACACTAGAGTGCCCAGAAATTTGCGCTCACATAGTAGTGTGATGGGGGAATGGGCTTATAGATGCCATTTGGAGATTGATGGATAGGTGGATGGGCTTATAGATGCCATCTGGGTGTCGATCGCGTAAGAGATTCCTTAGCGAGAACTTGCGTACCTGAAAAAGAAAATGAGTACCTGGCATGTTACAGGAGCTGGTCTTAAAACTCTTTGTATAGATGTGTCCTGACTGGTTACAGGAATTGGATCTGGAGCTTCAAAAAGGTGATGAATGAACCAGGGATGGTTACTACCTCAACGGGACGGTGAGAGAACCTTGAACGATTACCACCTCAACAGGAACGCTGAGAGAACCTGGGGTGATTACTACCTCCACAGTAACGAGGAGAGAATCTGGGGTGATTACAACCTTAACAGTAACGCTGAGAGAATCTTGGGCGACTTCAACCTCAACAGTAACGCTGAGAGAATCTTGGGCGACTTCAACCTCAACAGTAACGCTGAGAGAATCTTGGGCGACTTTAACCTCAACAGTAACGCTGAGAGAATCTTGGGCGACTTCAACCTCAACAGTAACGCTGAGAGAATCTTGGGCGACTTCAACCTCAACAGTAACGCTGAGAGAATCTTGGGCGACTTCAACTGGGTAAGAAACAGGGAGATCTTAGGGGCGATCTGACTGAACCAGAGAAGGTCTTGAAATCTTCAACTGGATAAGAAACAGGGAGATCTTAGGGTCGATCTGACTGAACCAGAGAAGGCCTTTGACTGGATAAGAAACAGGATAATCTTAGGGTCGATTTAACTGAACCGGTCAAGGTCTTGAAATCTTCAACTGGATAAGAATCAGGGAGATTTTAGGGTCGATCTGACTGAACCAGAGAAGGCCTTTGACTGGATAAGAAACAGGAAAACCTTAGGGTCGATTTAACTGAACCGGACAAGGTCTTGAAATCTTCAACTGGATAAGAAACAGGGAGATCTTAGGGTCGATCTGACTGAACCAGAGAAGGCCTTTGACTGGATAAGAAACAGGAAAATCTTAGGGTCGATTTAACTGAACCGGTCAAGGTCTTGAAATCTTCAACTGGATAAGAATCAGGGAGATCTTAGGGTCGATCTGACTGAACCAGAGAAGGCCTTTGACTGGATAAGAAACAGGAAAACCTTAGGGTCGATTTAACTGAACCGGACAAGGTCTTGAAATCTTCAACTGGATAAGAAACAGGGAGATCTTAGGGTCGATCTGACTGAACCAGAGAAGGCCTTTGACTGGATAAGAAACAGGAAAATCTTAGGGTCGATTTAACTGAACCGGTCAAGGTCTTGAAATCTTCAACTGGATAAGAAACAGGGAGATCTTAGGGTCGATCTGACTGAACCAGAGAAGGCCTTTGACTGGATAAGAAACAGGAAAATCTTAGGGTCGATTTAACTGAACCGGTCAAGGTCTTGAAATCTTCAACTGGATAAGAAACAGGGAGATCTTAGGGTCGATCTGACTGAACCAGAGAAGGCCTTTGACTGGATAAGAAACAGGAAAATCTTAGGGTCGATTTAACTAAACCGGTCAAGGTCTTGAAATATAGCCGAGAACTTAACTGGATCTTTCCTGAAAGGTAAAGGTCAGTCATATGCAAGGCATGATATGAATCAAGCGATGATGTTCTCAACATAAATGAGATTTGTAAGATGTGATGCGTATATGCATGCTATAATGTATGGAAATGTGATGTTTATGAATGTATCTTTTCGTTTTAGGAAAATAAATCCTTGACGGGTGCCGGGAAGTCACTCCTGGGCTGATGTTGAAGAATGGATCTTTGCTTCTGCTGGGGATGATAATTGCAAGAATACCGGTAGGAGAAGATAACTCCGTTGGGGAATAAACTTGGCGAATGGATTACTCTGCGGGGAGAAACGTACTCTAACGATCTTGCTGGGGAGCAATACTCTGTGGGGAGAGATGTACTTTGCTAGGATATTGATGGTAACTTCGCTGGGGATACCATTGTTATGTTGGAAGTATTAATAGACTTCGCTGGGGATAAGAAGACTTTGCCGAGGACGATCTTCTCATGGCTTTTGGATGAGGATAACCCAGTTATATCCTGGTAGGGAAATAACTCTTTTAATAAAGCTGGGAGACGCGTTCGTGCTCTGCGAAGATAAGCTTCCAGAATCTACTGGGGATAAGCTTACTGCTTGGGGAGATGGATTCCAACTTTCCTGGGGAAACTGGATTGGACTCTCCTGGGGAAGTCTTGAACTGTAACGGGGAAGTGACTCCATTGAATGTTTGATATACCGCCGGGGAACAATCTTTAGGTCAAGACTGCCGGGGAACAATCTTTAGGTCAAGACTGCCGGGGATGCTTGTTAAGAATACATGTATACTGCGTTGGGGAATGTTGAGATCTGCTGGAGGATACCCAACTTCCTTAAGGTTGATATTATAGCTTTGCTTGGGGAGAGTGCATTGATTTGCTGACGCACTCTCTGGGGAATTAAGATATCTGGTTATGTTCTTCAGCCGAACTCACCTTGGTACCTTGGTGGATGGAACAATTAGATTGCTTAGACAACTCTTTATTGCCCCTGTTTCTTAATGTTACCTGTAATTAATCCTTTGTTTCGTATGCAAATATTCATGAGTTAGCAAATTATTGTCAATGCATATATCACAAATTGAACCTTGGACGTTCTTCGCAAAACAAAACAGAAAAAGGAAAAAACAAAAGACAGTTTGAGCTGAAAAGTATATTTTTGTATTGATTTTTTGAATTTGCCTGTAAAATAGGCGTTTATGTACAAGAGGCTGACGTCCTAGTAAGAGAACGCCGCCGAACAAAAGAGTTTATACAAATTTGTACAAAGGAAAATAAAAACAGCTGTGTGAAATGAATGATCCCACTGGGTTCCAACTCTGCTATCGCCCTTATATCTTCGAGCGTTTCATCACTTGATGACCTAGTTGAAGATGAAGTTGATCGATCGATGCCGTTTGAACTTGATGCTGATACTGGATTCTGGATGTAAGATGATCCAATGAGACATAGTATTACGCTTTATTCCTAACTTTTGCCTAGACCGCCCTTTCGGGTTTTCAGTCCACCGGGATACCCATTTTTGCCCAAGCCGTCTTTTCAGGTTTTCGACTTGCCGGGTGTACAGATTTTTTTCATTTCATCCCTTCATTTTGCCCGAACCCTTTTGGTTCGCCGGGAAGCCCTAATTTTTGCCTAGGTATGTCAACCTAGCGGGTCTTTTTCATGCGTAGTATCTTTTTACTATGTCTGCAATGGCGGGGTGAGGAAGGTCGTCACCATCCATGTTGGTTAGAATCATGGCTCCTCCTGAGAACACATGTTTAACCATAAATGGCCCTTCATACGTGGGGGTCCATTTGCCCCTTGGATCACTCTGAGGAAGGATGATACGCTTGATTACCAGATTCCCAACTTGATATTCTTGTGGTCTGACCTTTTTGTTAAATGCCCTGATCATCCATTTTTGGTACGTCTGACCATGACAAATAGCAGCAAGTCTCTTTTCATCAATTAAGTTTAGCTGATCAAGTCGTGTCTGGATCCAATCATCTTCACTCAGATCTGCATCCTTCATTATCCGGAGAGAGGGTATCTGCACTTCGATTGGTAAGACCGCCTCCATACCGTAGACCAAGGAAAAGGGAGTTGCCCCGGTTGACGTCCTGGCTGAGGTACGGTACCCATGTAGTGCGAACGGTAACATCTCGTGCCAATCTTTATAAGTTACTGTCATCTTCTGCACGATTTTCTTAATGTTCTTATTTGCTGCTTCTACAGCCCCATTCGTCTTCGGTCTGTAAGGAGAAGAGTTGTGGTGCTGTATCTTAAACTGTTCGCAGAGCTCAGTGATCATCTTGTTATTAAGATTGGTACCGTTGTCTGTAATGATCCTTTCCGGGACGCCGTATCGACAGATCAGGTTATGCCGAATGAACCGTGCCACAACAGTCTTGGTTACCGTAGCGTAGGAAGCTGCTTCAACCCACTTCGTGAAGTAATCAATCACTACCAGGATGAAGCGATGCCCATTGGATGCCGTAGGTTTAATCTCGTCGATCATATCTATGCCCCACATTGCAAATGGCCAAGGCGCAGTCAGAACATTTAGAGGAACTGGAGGAACATGCACCTTGTCTGCATATATCTGGCATTTATGGCATGTCCGAGAGTGTTGGTAACAGTCGGCTTCCATTGTGGACCAGAAATACCCTGCCCGAAGGATTTTCTTCGCCATAGTGTGTCCACTGGAATATGTTCCAAAGGTCCCTTCATGTAGCTCTTCCATGATCCTTTCTGCTTCTGTCTTGTTCACACAACGCAGTAAGGTCGAATCATGGTTTTGCTTATACAGGATGTCGTTGCTAAGGAAGAACTTCGCTGTGAACCTTCTCAGAAACTTCTTATCGTTGACAGATGCACCTTCAGGGTATTCCTGGGCTTCCAAGTATCTCTTCACCTCATGTTACCAAGGCTTCTCAGTTACCAATTCAGTCTCGAGGTCACAACAGTATGCCGGTTCGTCCAGTTTCCAGATGATGATCCGGGGAGCCTCATTGTCCCACTTGACCTTGAACATGGAAGACATCGTAGCTAACGCGTCCGCTAACTGATTCTCCTCTCTTGGGAAATGTTCAACGGTTATCTCTGTGAAGTGGGGGATCAAGGTCAACACACATTCTCTGTAAGGAATAAGATTCGGATGTTTCGTATCCCACTCTCCTTTAATCTGATTGATCACCAGAGCGGAATCTCCGAAGACACTCAGAAACTTGATCCTTAAGTTGATCGCAGCTTGGAGACCCATGATGCATGCCTCATACTCTGCCATGTTATTGGTGCAGTTGAAACATAGCCGGGCAGTGAGTGGAGTATGAGTGCCTCAGGGGGATATGATCACAACGCCAATACCGTTACCCAAAGCATTGGAGGCTCCGTCAAAGTGCATAGACCATCGGGATCCTTCCTCAGGTCCTTCATCCGGTCCCGGTACTTCACAATCAGTCACAATCATGATGCTCTCGTCTGGAAACTCGAAGTTCATTGACTGATAATCGTCTACTGCCTGATGGGCCAAGTGATCTGCCAATACACTTCCTTTGATGGCTTTCTGGGTCGTGTACTGGATGTCGTATTCTGTCAGGATCATTTGCCATCTTGCTATTCTCCCAGACAGAGCAGGCTTTTCAAATATGTACTTTATAGGATCCATTTTTGAGATCAGCAAGGTAGTGTGAGTCAGCATATACTGTCTCAGCCGGCGAGCAGCCCATACCAAAGTGCAGCAAGTTTTCTCAAGCAGTGAGTATCGGGTCTCACAGTCGGTAAACTTTTTGCTAAGGTAATAAATGGCATGCTCTTTTCGGCCAGACTCGTCATGCTGCCCCAGCACGCACCCCATTGAGTTGTCAAGTATTGTCAGGTATACTATCAGAGGTCTCCCTTCAACCGGTGGCATAAGAATGGGTGGTTCTTGGAGATACTCCTTGATTCTGTCAAAGGCAGCCTGACATTCATCATTCCAACGTACTACCTGATCTTTCTTCAGCAGTTTGAAGATTGGTTCACAGGTAGCGGTTAGGTGCGAGATGAATCGAGCAATGTAATTCAGGCGTCCTAAAAAGCCTCTGACCTCTTTCTCTGTTTTAGGAACTGGCATCTCTTGAATAGCTTTAACCTTGGCAGGGTCCACTTGAATACCCTTATCACTTACAACAAAGCCTAGCAACTTTCCAGATCTTACCTCGAAGGTGCACTTGTTCGGGTTTAACCTCAGCTTGTACAACTTCAGACGGTCAAACAATTTCTGCAGATGATCTAGGTGTTCTTCCTCAGTCTGGGACCTTGCGATCATGTCGTCAACATACACTTCTATCTCATGGTGGATCATGTCATGAAATAAAGCAACCATGGCACGTTGGTAGGTTTCCCCAGCATTCTTCAGTCCAAAAGGCATGACCTTGTAGCAGAAGGTGCCCCACTGAGTAACAAAGGTAGTCTTTTCCATGTCTTCAGGAGCCATCTTGATCTGATTGTAACCTGAAAAACCATCCATGAAAGAGAACACTTTGTGCTGAGCAGTATTATCAACAAGGACATCAATGTGAGGTAGAGGGAAATCATCTTTGGGGCTGGCCCTATTCAGATCCCTGTAGTCGACACACATTCTGACCTTACCGTCCTTCTTCGGTACCGGTACCACATTAGCAACCCACTGAGGGTAAGAAGTCACTGCAAGAAAACCGGCGTCAAACTGTTTCATAACCTCGGCTTTGATCTTCTCAGACATCTATGGACGCATACGGCGAACCTTTTGCTTAACCGGAGGGCAGTCTTCCTTAGTAGGCAAGTGATGGACCACAATGTCAGTATCCAACCCGGGCATGTCTTCGTAGGACCAGGCAAAGATTTCCATGTAGTCATGTAACATCTGAGTCAACCGTTGCTTCACGCTGAGCTCTAGGTTGGCACCAATCTTTACCTCCTTTCTGTCTGTATCAGTACCCAGATTTATTGTTTCCACCGGCTCTTCATGTGGTTGAATTGCCCTCTCTTCCTGGAGTAACAGTCTTGCAAGCTCGCCAGGCACTTCGCAATCATCTTCACCTTCGTCTTCGGCTAAGTTTATCGGATTTTCGAAGTCATAACTGGCAGTAGCAGAGTCGTTACCAGTGAGATCCAGAGTGGATTGAAACCTGTATGAGTGAGTGTGTGTAAATACAGCTGTTTTGCAATATATAAAGAAAGGAAAGAAAGAAAAGGAGCATAAGATTTGAAATGCGAGAAAACGTCCAAGGTCTTTATTCATGATATATGAAATGACAATTAATATACCCTCACAAATGAAGCCACGGTGCCCCGGGTAAGACATCGGGCCATAGAGTTTTAATTGTTTATTACAAATAACAAAGCAAAGGAGTTTATTACTGCGTAACAAAAGTAACAGGAGTATGATCCTTAGCAGTCCAATTGGTCAATCCACCATCAGTCGTCGGGTAGATCCAGCTTTCAAACTCTGACTCTTCCACTTCATCTTCGTCCCCAACAACATTCACTCCTGGATTGGTAATGAGCACAGGAGGTCTTCTGGTCTTTGCCTTGCGCATAGCCTTCTGACCCTCTGCAGTAAAACCCAGTCCAAACTTGTCAGTTTTTTGTGTAAAATCAGGGAGCCTGCCCCAGTTAGCACATTCACCTCTCTTGATCACAGCCCAAGCATCCTTCAAAGAAGCCATCTTCAAAGGAACATCCTCTTCGACCACTGTTTCCGCTGCTGCCAATGTTGGAGGTACCTCTTTGAAATGCTGAAAGGGGGTTTCAATAAACTCCCCGTCCATCTCAATATACCTGAAGGAATTCAAATGGCTCACCATATACTCCTCCTCTCCCTGCACAGTGACAATCTTCCCTCTGACGGGGTACTTGAGCTTCTGGTGCAGGGTAGAGGTCACTGCCCCAGCTTTGTGGATCCGAGGTCGACCCAGTAGACAAGAATACGATGGACATATATCCATTACATAGAAAGTAGAGTCGAATACTTGAGAACCCACACGAATAGGAATGTCTACCTCTCCATGAACCATCCTCTTGGAACCGTCAAAGGCTCTGACGATGATGTTGCTAGGTTTCAGCTCCAGGCCTTCACAATCCAAACGGTCTAAGGCCTTCTTGGGTAGCACATTTAGGGAAGAACCAGTGTCCACCAACACGTGCGCAAGAGTAGTGCCCCTGCATTCAATAGAGACATGCAGGGCATCATTGTGGTCATTTCCCTTAGCAGTAAGGTCAGCATCCGAGAAACCCAAACCATTGTCGGCTGTCAAATTTGCTACGCAATGAGTAAACTGGACTGCAGATGTTTCCTGTGGCACATGGTTCGTCTTGAGAAATGAAATCAAGGCCTTAGCATGGGCCTCTGAGCATAGCAGCAAGGAGAGCATGGAGATCTTGGAGGGGGTATGCCCCAGCTGCTCAACAACGTTAAAGTCACTCTTCTTGATTATTTTCAGAATTTCCTCCATCTCTTGTTGGGAGGCCTCAGCATTCACATATTTTGGTGCCTCCATCCGGGCAGGCTCATCTTCAATCCCTTTGCCCCGAGCATTAGACGACTCGGCGGCAGGGGAAACAACTTGACCAGAACTGGGAACAGGTACACTTGCAAGTGTTATAGTGAGGGGTCTTTGAATAGTTGGTGGTGCAATGTCAGGCGAGAAGAGCCTGCCACTGCGGGTAACTTTTGCTGGACCAGTGATATTGCTGATGCTGGTACCAATATTGAACTCTTGCTTGATTCCATGTACATACACGTCTGCCCCATAGTGCCAGGGGACAGCCTTATCAGATTCGTAGGGGAGAGGCCTCGGAACAGTAATAACAACGGGTGCGACAGTCATGATTTTAACCGGCTTCCTCGGGAGAGCCTTGATCAGATTATTAAAGATTGTAACAACAGAAACTTCTTCCACCGGAACAAACTGAACAACAGTCTTCTTGAACATAATCTCTTTGCTGTCCATCAGGCTTTGGATACCCAACTCCAACAAAGGACAACCAGAAAGGGAAACAGCACAGAAAAGGCAACCTTCACTGCAACCCGTAAATAAACCAGCCGACAGTAGGTTCCTCTTAACAGTCATCAAGGGAGTAGCTACATCATCCACAGAAACGGCGTATACATCTTCATCAACGGCATTCACTCCATGCTGGGGCATAGGAGCAATCACCACATTTGGCCTCTCAGGCGCTTCAAATTGTATTTCTTTTGCGTCAATGGGTCTTGCACCTTATTCCTTAAGGCCCAACAATCATCAGTAGAATGCCACGGGCTATCGGAGTGATAAGCACAACGGGCATTTGGGTTGTACTTGGGAGAGGCAGTGTTTACAACCTTCGGGGCCTCTCTAACAGTCACTAGGTTAGTGGACAGCAACTGCGGCAAGATTTGTGATAGAGTCATACTTAGCCGGGTAAACTCTCTTCTGGGTCTTTCAGCCCTTTGAGGATTGGTTTGCCGAGGAGCGGCAGCAGGTTTAGCAATCATCACCGCGTTGACAGACTGGCGGCGCTCAGGTTTCTCTTGTCTTCTAGACCCATATACAACACTGGACTCCTTCTTAAAGGGCTTCTTCTCTGAACTTGCAGACACAACTTTCTGAATTTTGCCGGACTTCATCCCAGCCTCTATTCTCTCTCCAGTCAGAATAAGATCAGTGAACCCCTGCAGATGAGTTACCGATAAGATGATTGAAAAATGGCCCAGATAGGGTCCCCAAGAACATGTCTACCAACTCCCGGTCAGTTAACGGAGGCTGCACCCTGCCAGCCAGATCCCTCCACTTCTGTGCATACTCTTTAAAACCTTCACTTGACCCTAGCAACATACCCTGGAGTTGGGTACGTGTAGGGGCAAGGTCGGCATTATATTGATACTGCTTATAAAAAGCAGTAGCCAACTCCTCCCAGTTACGAACCTTGGTCCCATCCAGCTGATAGAACCATTCGAGATGAGTCCCTAAAAGACTCTCCTGGAAGAAGTGGATCCACAAGTTCTTGTCCATTGAGTACGGTTGAATCTTCCGCACATAGGATCTGAGATGTAGCTTGTGACAAGACGCCCCGTCATACTTAGTGAAAGATGGTGCCTTAAACTTGTGAGGAATAATCACACCAGTAGATAAGCCTAAGTCTCCGAAATCCAGCCCAGGCACTTGTTGGATCTCCATTGCATTCAGTCTGTCCTCCAACTGCTTATACCGGTCTTCAGCCGGAGGATACTGTTCCTCATTGAAGTCAGTCTCGTTGTCAGAGACTACTGGACTAGGACCTTTTCCCCCTTGGGGACTGCTCTTGCCTATAGAAGAACCAGCCTCTTCATTCTGCAGAGTGTTGCCAAACCTTCGGCCCGAGTTGAAAAGAACAGTTCTCTTCTTCTTCTTCTCCTTCTTCAGGAGTAAAGCCTTCAGCTCTTCTTGGCCTTGAGCCAAACCCATGATCAGTTCCTGAAATTGCGCATTCTGCGCCTGAAGAGCCTTGATAGACATCTCGGTTGATGATGAGTCAGGGTTCATGATGCTGAAATAAACAGCGAAGAACAGTAAGCAACCTGAGAAGAAGAAAACCTGCTATGCACATGATGAATGGAATGCGTATGATTTATGTTTTCAAAGACAATCGGGAATCAACTTTGTAAACAAAAAAGGAACACACTTCATTAGATTCAACTTTGAAACTTAAATTGTTCAACAGGTCGCCCTTAGGCGTTACAAAGAAATGGAAATACTGAAAAGGGAAAGAAAACCGTAAAAGAACATCCAGAGCTCCTCATTGATCCCAGGGTCTCCTCTTCTCAGTACGGATGTAGTCGTTCAGAGCTCGCTCATTCTCCAACTGCTTTGTCAGCTTCTGGATCTTTAATTCCTGCTCATTGAACTTTTCTCGATACGAATCCCGTTCTTCTCGCAGTTGCGACCAAGACCTCTTTAATGTCTCATAATCAGTAGGTATCTGAGGAGGGAGGACGGTTGGAGGAGCTCCATCTTTGTCAGGATACTCAAGAATGATGGGTCTGACAGCTTCATATGGCATACCTAACTTCTGAGCACGGATGCGAACCCATTTGTAGTAGGCTTCCATAGGTAGAGAAGTCTTTGGACCCAACTCTTGTGGGTCAGCTTTATGAACTTTGTCCCAAGCCTTGATGAACCTACGACGCAGCTCGTCACTATCCACCTGAAACTCAAAACCGATGTGAGGCACCAACATCTCATGAGGCCCTGCTCTTCTGGCTCTTCCAAACTGACGGAGCGCTAGACATGGATTGTAAGAGATCCCACCTTGAGTACCAATCAAAGAAACATTAGGGTATTCCCCGCAGCGATTAATAACAACTATCTCATCCAAACCTCTGAAAGTCTAAACGATGTCTTTATCAGTGAGAGACATTAACCTATGAGCCCAACCTCTTCCTTCTTGGTTCTTCAGCACGAACTTAGGGAGGTGCGAAATAAACCACCTCACCAACAAAGGGATACAACACCACAGGGTTCCTCGTCTTCGGGCAGTACGAGCATAAAGTTGTTGCAGGATGTCACCCAAGAGAGTGGGCACAGGGTTCTGAGACATAAAGATCCTTATGGCAGTGACATTGATGAAGTTGTCAGGATTAGGAAACAAGACTAGCCCATAGATTAAGAGAGCTAGGATGTCTTCATATGCCCTAAAGTCCAAGTCATTCCAGAAACTGTTAGCTTTACCAATCAGAAACTTGGCCAAGAAACCCTTAACTCCGCTTTTAGTCACCCAGTTGTCCATTACTTCTTGATGGGTCAAAGGAAGAGCTGCAGCAACCTCCTCAAGCTTGAGGGTCTTTTCCCAACCAGTAAAGGGAGTCTGATCCAAGATAGGAATGCCAAGCAAATCAGAGAACTCTTCTAGGGTAGGGACCAACTGGAAGTCTTGAAAGGTGAAGCACTGGTACAGAGGGTCATAGAACTGGGTCAGGACACTCATCAATTGTTGATCCCGCTTTGCAGTGACTAAACTGAGAAGAGAACCATGCCTCTGGATGAAGGAAGTGGTATTTGGAATCCTGCTAACCAACTCTTCAAGCAACTCAGGGGGGTGAACAAAGTTGAACCGGATAGTATTCCTTCGCATAGGCATCATGATATCCTACAAAATAGAGCAAAGGTGAAACCCTCTTGTCTTTGAAATGGTCAGTTCTTATGCAGGATGCATGCAATGCTCATGATGTTATGATGTTATGATAAAACACACCACAAATATTTACAAAGGCAAACATGTAAGGCACACAAGTCACACAAGACAAGCCCTTAAAGTTTAGGCCAGCATGAGGTCTAGGTATTACCCTCTTTCAGTTTGTTGGTTCATACCTGTCCTATCAAAGTAACCGGGTTCTTAGAGGATCCCAATATCATTGACTACCCTCAATCGATCATAACTCCAGCATCGCAATCTTTTCTTGCAGCCAGAACCATCACGAGAGTTTAGCCTCAATGGGCGTAGCATACTGCTACTGTTCTAATGGCCAAGTTGTGTCATTTAAGGTTCTAAGGTCTGTTGGTGCTTAATGACTCCTCAGAAGACCCATATTCTCCTCGTTGTGACACAAGGGATATCGGTACAGACCAAGGTGCCACACCAACGTAGCCACTGTTTCACCCGTGTCGGTCTACGCCGGACAGGTCCCTCACAACTTATGCTACCTAAACAGGGTATCCCCAGATCCGGGTTAGGATCTATGTAACTCCCATGCAACCCACAATTTAAAGCAAGCAAGTCAATACAATTGAAACACAGTTATGAACTATCCTAAGGTACACCTCACTTTAAGTAAGTCCCCAGCAGAGTCGCCAGTTCTGTGATCGGTGGATCTGGAACTGACTGTTTAACGCTGGTTCGCGAAATGTCGCGGAAGCAAGAGTCGCCACCGTCTTTTATTTTCTCCAAATGGAAAGGACAAAAGCACAGAAAAATTCCTTATAGAGATTGCTCTCGGTTCGGGAGGTAGATTATAGAAAGGGAAGGTGTTAGCACCCTTTCTATCCATGGTTATCCATGGGCTCTTAGATACTTGCTCATTTGTGTTTTCAAAATGTTTTGTTTGCTTTTCAACTGTGGGTTTTAAAAAAAAGTTTCTTTGAAAATTCCAGTTCGACTCTTGTATCAGTCCTCAAGAGTGTTTGAAAAGTTGCTTTCGAAAGCTTTTTGAAAGTGTCGGTGTGAAAAGTATTTTTTGATTTTTGTTTTGAAATTAGAGCAAGTATCTACGAGAATCTACCTACCCTAAGGAATTCGTCTGTGTAAATGTCCTTGAAGTAGTGCTATCCCACCATTGAGAGGTAGGTAGCACCACCATTGGAGGTGTTCGGGTCAATTCGAGGGTTCGGGACATGGTGATCACCAGAGCAATAGGAAGACACCTTAGAAGCTACCCTCATGCCATGTTCATGGACATGAGGACTTACTAAAACGTCCTCTACTCGACGATCACCTTTCGAGGGGCAAGGCAACAGTGAGACGTACCCTAGGGGTGGTGTGTGATTTGTGTGTCATTTTCAGATATTTTTGTCTTGTCATGCATTGGTGATCTACGCGTTGCTTTTATTTTGACATTCATTCTTTCATGCAAATTAATTAACAGTTAAAAGATGCGGAATTAAAAATTCCTACGCTATTACAAAGGCGCGGGTCCACATCGCCAAATTAATCCAAGACCCGATTTGAAATAAAATAAAGTGCGGAAGATAAATATCCTAATTAATCTATTACATGGCTTTGGGAGAATTACATGAAATTTATAAAAAGAGGAAATAAAAATAAAATGCGAGAATAAGTAAAATCGGGAATGCGAGGGCGTTGGACCCTTTTAAGGAAATTAAATTACAATTATGAAATTAATTAAATTTAATGAAAAAAAGAGAAGTTATTTTTTGAGTTTTTGTATTTATGGAGTTTAAGAAAATTAATGGAATTAAAACCTAATTCTAAACTATTTTTAATTTATTAAAAAAAATGTTAAAATTAAACCTAGAATTAACCTAATTATTTAATGGCAAGTTTATTTACAAAATAATAATTAATAATTAAATAGGGTGAAAAAAGAAAAAAAAAGAAAAAAAAGTATAAAACCCTAATTCTACATTTTTTAGTTTATTACAAAAAATATTAAAATTTAAACCTAGAATTAAAACTAACTTAATTGTTAAATTAATTTACAAAAAAAGCATTAAATAAAATATATTTTTATTTTTGTCTTTCTGATTTTTTTATTTATATTTAAAAGATCAATTTTATGGAATTAAATAAAATAGAGAAAAGTATTAAAATAACTAATAGAAAAGAATAAAAGAAATAGAGAAAAGAATGCAAACATGGGGGGTTTGTAGGCCCATTTGGAGGTATGATCAGCAGGAATTTGGCCCATTGAAGCTTGGCCTGGTTGACTTTTCAGTGCGCGTGTGGCATGGTCAATGGAGGTGTATGATGGACCTCTCATCCTGGCTTTTGATTTGATCTTAGTGGCCGTGTGGCACGCTTGGATAGTGAACGTATGGTGGACGTCTGGGCTTGTGGAGTACCTGAACGTATTACAAAGAAAAATAACAAGAATATGGGGGGACCTGGGATTCGAACCCAGGTCCCAAGGCTTGCCAGCGTTACTTTCCACCAACTGTGCTGCATGTTCATTCATAAATATAATGGGATAAAATTGTTATATGTAAAAAAACACGTTTATGGGTAGAAACAAAAAAACGCGCTAAAGCATTTGAATGATCCAACCAGGCTATGACAACTCATCTTCTTCCTCGTTCTTTCTTTATTTTGCCTGAAACATAACATAAGATTGCGGGGGTTTTAAACCCCCACTATATGACACAAAAAAAAATAGCGAATAGAACCCTGTCGCTCATAAATTGAGCGCGACATATGAAATTGGTTCGTCATGAGCTCCTGATTCCAATGATGCCACTTAGGTTGGCTAATTTTTCCCCAGGCGTAAAGCCCTAATTCATGGTTCCTGCAACCCTAAAAAACAGCAATGGCAATTCTCTGTACAAGCAGTGTTAATTCAATTCAATGATACCATGAGTTTCGTTGAGTTCATATTAGTATAAAACAAGCATTAGAATGTATGAATATGGCGTGAAAAGGCAAATACGATTATGCAAAATATCAAGAACAGGGCGGCTTCATTCTACCCGTTCTTGGTGTATGGGGATATGATTTTGATTGGATTGTGTTCAGAGGAGTCTCAGCAAGCTCTTGAGATACTTTCCACGCCTTGAAATATCCTGAAACTATGAAAACAGATTTGAAGTTTTTTAGCAAAAAGTGAGTTTTGGTCCTTGAGTTCTAGTGCAGCATTCAGGTCTTTTCCATTAGGTTTTCATTCTGACTTATGTATGGGATGAATTAGGGTTGAATTTTGAGCCAAAAGATCAATGCATTGATGTATCAAATATTTTATTTTCAATGAATATTTTTTCAATCTTTTTCATGTGTTTTTGATTCCAATCATGGCCAAACCTTTCCAAATTGGGTGTGCACGAATCTTGAGTAATCAATGAGAGCAAATGCTGCATAAAAAGATTCAAATGCATTTGTTTAGTATTTTTTCCATATTTTATTTAATTAAATGAATTAATAGTGATTAAAAATTCAAATAAATAATAAAAAATAATGAAATAAATCCCCTTTGGGCCAAATGGTCGTGCATAGTCTTTGGATGATGAATCTTGGAAGAAAATGTGGCCCATTAGCAATTTTGAGGCATTTGAAGTAAAGTTGACTTTTCAAAATTCCCAAAAATTTCCCAACTTCCACAAGGCATATCTTGATCAATATTTAAGCTTGGATCATGTTCTTGGACATTTTGGAAAGGTCTTGAAGTCCTCTAACCAATGCCTTTGGTTCCATGTCATTTTGATTTACCAATCTCAAGTTATGGTCTTTGACTTAAAGTCCCTTTTTGTTGACTTTTGAAAATGACCTATAATTGTGAAATTAATAACTTTTTGTGAGAGCATTTATTGGACTTGAAGTGTGAAGAGGAGTTGTAGGAAATGTCTTTCTCTTTAAAATGAGCTTTGGATGGAATTTTTCTGATGAACCATGTGGAAGTTATGCCTTGGTCAAGTTACAGTTGACTTTTTCAACTGTCCAAATATGGAAACTTTTGCATCTTGAGACTTTTTGAGACATGCCTTGAAAATCATGATCAAGAATTGATCAAATGATGTTTGTGGCTTCAAAATAAGATGTTGACCAAAAATTTGAACTTTTGACTGTCAAATGACCATTTTGCCCCTGCAGTTGGCTGTAGGGCAATTAGGGTTTTTGATTGTGCAATTTTGTGCTGCAAGTCTTGAAACTTAGCATGAGGATGCTTGACCATGTTTATAGGCATGTGGGACTTGATTGGTCCCTTGGAAACTTCAACTTCTTTGCCAGAACCAAAACCCTAGTTTTTTGACTGTTAGGGGCCCTTGAACTGTGCAACCCTTGGGGAGATTTTGAAGCTTTGACTTGGCAAATCTTGAAGAATATGGGAGGGAAAATTTTGGGGTACAACAACAGTCATTAATGGAGTAGCAATGTCTTTTACGGAAGTCACAAACGAGTCATCATCTACAGCATTCACTCTATGCTTGGGCATAGGAGCATTCATAACATTAGGCTTTTCCGGCGCTTCAAACTCAATCTCCTTAGCATCAATCAGATCCTGCACTTTATTCTTTAAAGCCCAGCAATTGTTGGTATCATGCCCTGGGCTATCAGAGTGATAAGCACAGCGGGCGTTCGGATTGTAAACGGTGATGTGGTGTTGGAGTTCTTTGGAGCCTCCTTCGGAATTACCTAGTTGGTTTTAAACAATTGCGGCAGAATTTAGGATAGGGTCAGACTGAGCCGAGTGAATTGTCTTTGCGGTCTCTCTGCTCTTGGCTGATTATTGCGTTGTGGGGCAACAACAGGCCTTGATATAACCACCGCATTCACTGCTTGGCGGCGCTCAGGTCGGTTTTGGCTTCTTGAGCTGTAAACTGCGCTTGACTCCTTTTTTAAAGGCTTCTTCTCGGTACTTGACGAAGCACCTTTCTATATCTTGCCGCTCTTGATACTGGCCTCAACTCTCTCCCCAATCATTATCAACTCAGTAAACCCGAACGATGAGCTACTGATCAAATGGTTGAAATATGGACCAGACAAGGTCCCAAGAAACATATCCACTAACTCCCTATCATCCAGAGGGGGCTGTAATCTCCCAGCAAGGTCCCTCCATTTCTGAGCGTAGTCCTTAAAACCTTCGCTTGCACCCATAGACATACCCTGAAGTTGGGTACGCGTGGGAGCAAGGTCGGCATTGTACTGGTACTGCTTGTAAAAAGCAGAGGCAAGGTCCTCCCAATTACGGATGTTAGCTCCTTCTAGTTGGTAGAACCATTCAAGTTGAGTCCCTGAAAGACTATCTTGAAAGAAATGAATCCAGAGGTTCCTGTCGGCAGTATATGGTTGAATCTTTCTAATATATGAGCAGAGGTGTAGCTTTTGGCAGGAGACCCCGTCGTACTTAGAAAAGACAGACGCTTTAAACTTGTGCGGGATTACCACCCCAGATGCCAAACCCAAATATCCAAAGTCCAGCCCAGGTACCTTCTGGACCTCCATTGCGTTTAACCGGTCTTCAAGTTTCTTATATCTGTCCTCAGCAGGAGGATACTGGTCTTCATCAAAGTCAGTCTCATTGTCAGAAACCACAGGGCTAGGAGCCCTCCTTTCTTCTTGGTTCTATCCCACTCCAGATGAGTGAGATAAATCAACATCCTGTCTTAATCTGTTCCCGAACCTGTGACCCATATTCAGGAGGACAGTCTTCTTCTTCTTCTTCTTCTTCTTCTTATCCTTCAAGATAAGAGTCTTCAGATCTTGCTGACCCTTGGCCAAGTTCATGAACATTTCCTGGAACTGAGTGTTTTGAGCTTACAGAGCCTTGATGGCCTGGTCAGTTGATTTTTCAGAAGACATGATGTGCTGAAATAGACAACGAAGAAGATGAGAAACCTGTAAGGGTACCTGAGGTGCATGGGAATGGAATGCGTGTGATATGATTTCAAAGACTTTAGAGAGATTCAAATTCGTAAACCAAAATGAAACACACTTTTATTAGATAAAAAACTTGAAATTAATGTTTAACAGATGCCTTTAAGGCGTTACAAAAAGAAATACTGAAAGAAAATCTATGCTAGAAACAATAAAAGACAATCAGCGCTCCCACGATCATTTTCCTTTGGTGCTGACATAGTTGTTGAGGACCCTCTCATTCTCCAGCTGCCTTGTAAGCTTCAGGATCTTCCGCTCCTGCTCATGATACTTCTCTCTGTAAGTATCAAGTTCTTCCCTTAGCTGGATCCAAGACCTCTTTAATGCCCCAATGTCAGTAGGCTTGATGGATGAAGGATGGTAGGAGGAACGCCTTCTTCATCAGTACTCTCAACAATTACCGGCAAGACAGCTTCGTACGGCATCCCCAGCTTTTGAGCGCGGGCTCAAACCCACCGGAGATACGGTTCCATCGGGAGAGAAGTCTTCATGCCTAGCTCATGTGGATCAAACCTGTTGACCCTATCCCAAGCTCGTATAAATCTGCGGCGATGTCCCTCAACATCTCCCATGAAGTCAAAGACAATGCTTGGAAGCAGCAACTCATGAGGCCCGTCCATCCTAGCTCGCCCAAACTGTCGTAAGGCCAAACAAGGATTATAGGTGATCCCTCCTCTGATTCCCAGCAATGGAACATTGGGGTGTTCCCCACAACGATCAATGATAGCTACTTCTTCCATGTCTTTAGTACTCCAAATGATGTCCGTATGAGCAAGGGACATAATTTTGTAGGCCTAACCCATGCCTTCTTCGTTCTTCAAAACAGATTTGGGGAGGTGAGAAATAAACCACCTCGCCAGCAATGGTGCACAACACATAAGGGTTCCCCTTTTCTGAGCAGTACAGGCATAAAGAGCATGTATAATATCACCCATGAGAGTGGGCACTGGATTACGAGACATGAAAATCTTCACCGCGTTCACGTCGACAAAGGAATCTGAATTTGGGAACAGAACCAGGCCATAAATGAGAAGAGCTAGGATTTCTTCAAACGCTTGAAAGTCTAAACTGTCCCAAAACTGATGAGCCTGATCAACCAAGAACCTAGCCAAGAAGCCTTTTATCCCACTTTGAGTCTCCTAATTAGACACCACATCAACCCTTGTAAGATGGAGGGCTGGGGCAATATCCTCCGGCCTAGGAGCTGTCTCCAAACTTGTAAATGGGGTCTGCTCTAGAATAGAGATACCGAGTAGATCAGAGAACTCCTCCAAAGTAGGGACCGACTGATAGTCCGGGAAAGTGAAGCAGTGGTGTAATGGATCAAAGAACTGGAGTAAGACGCTCATCATATGTTCATCCAACTTGGAAGTGACTAGGCTGAGGAGATGACCATGTCTTTTGTCAAAAGAGGAAGTGTCAGGAACCTTGGAAACCAAATCTTTAAGCTGAGTAGGAATCTGTACAAAGCTGATCCGAATAGTGTTTCTACGCATAAATTGCATGATCTGTAAAACAGAACAAAGATGAATCCCATTGGTCTTTGAAATGGTTAGTCCAATGAAATATGCATGCAATGTCATGATGCATGATGTCATGATAAAAACACACCACAGGTATTCACAGATAACAAACATGGTAAGGGCAAACAAGTCACGCAATAGCCCTTAGATTTCAGGCTGAGAAGGAGTTTAGGTACTACCCTCTTTCAGTTTTGTTGGTTCAACCTGTCCTAGTAATAGTAACCGGGTTCTAGAAGATCTCAATATCACTGACCACCCTCGATCGGTCATAATTCCAGTTTAGCAACCTTTTCTTGCAGCCGGAATCATCACGAGAGTTTGGTCTCAATGAGTGTAGCATACTGCTACTTTTCTATGGCCAAGTTAGTCAATTATAGGTTCTAAGGTCAGTTGGTGCTTAATGGCCCCTTAGCAGCCCCATATTCTCCTTGTTCCACCACAAGGGATACCGGTACAAACTAAAGTGTCACACCAACATAGCTACTACTTCAACCGTATCAGTCTACGCCGTACAGTTCCCTCATAGTCTATTGCTACTTACCTAAAAGGTATCCCCAAATCTAGGTTAGGATATATAGTAACTCCGATTCAAACCCACAAAGATAAAGCAAACAGATCAAACAATTGAAAACAATATGAACTAATCCTAAGGTACACCCCACTTATATACTCCCCAGCAGAGTCGCCAGTTCTGTGATACGGTGGCCAGAACCAGACTGTTTTTTGGAATGCTGGTTTGCATTTTGCGTTTGTGTTTGCAAAATGTCGCGGTAAGCAAGAGTCGCCACCGACTTTTATTTTATCCAACAAGGAAAGGAAAAAAGCATAGAAAAATTCCTTTTTCGAGATGTTTCTGAGTACGGGGGGTAGATTATAGAAAGGGAAGGTATTAGCACCCTTTCTATCCGTAGTTATCTATGGGCTCTTAGGTACTTGCTCATTATTTTCAAAATAGTTTTCTTTGAGTTTGTGGGTTTGAAAAAGTTTTTGTTTTAACTTCGATTTAACTCTTGCGTCTGTCTTCAAGAGTGTAATGAAGTGTTTTTGAAAACTTGTTCGTAAAAGTGTAAGTGTGAAAAAGCTTTATTTTATTTGAGCAAGTACTTAAGAACTAATCTACCTACTCGAAAAAGGAATCGTTCTATGTTTGTTTCCTTTAGACAATGCTATCCTACTAGTAGTGAGTAGGTAGCACCGTCGTTGGAGTTTGAGGGTCAATTCGAAAGAGGGACGTACGGTCACTAAAGCAATGTTAGGACGCCTTATTGGTAGCCCTAATGTCTTAGATCATTTATCCGAGGCAACGATATCCGAGGCAACCTTTCCTAGGCAACTATGATCTTTTAGACAAGAGGGCGACCTCTAAAACAACCTATATTCAATGACCGTTACCGAAGGCAACCAAGTGGGAGTGTACCCTAGGAGTGCAATTGTGCGAGTGTGTTGCTTTCAGTTATTTATCTTTGCACATTTAGGGTGATCTAACTGTTTTAAGATTAAACATTCATTCTTGTCATGCAAGCCCTAATTATTCATACATCTAATAGTTAATAATTTGTGGGATTTTAAAGTGCGGAATTTAAACTAAGCTATTACAAGGCTTCGGGTATTTACATAGCCAAAAACAAACCCTTTGAAATTAAAAGCGATAAATGTAAAAGTTCTAATATAAATTATTACAAACCGGGAGCAGATACAATAATTGGATAAAAAAAAAGCGCGCGAGAAAATTAGATCGAATACGAAACTAGGGTTTTGACCCTTCTAATTAAAAGAAAATGTTTTTGTTGTTTTTTTTTAAATATTTTTTAAGAAAAGAAATTAAGTCTTAAACTTAAATACTAAATTAATTAGTTAATTAAATTAATTAAAGAAAAATAATTAAATGACATATTTTTGGTTTTTGTTATTTTAGGAAAGAAATAAAATAATTAAGTTAGTAATAAAAACCTATTGATTCTAATTAATTTTAATTATTTTTAAAATAAATTAAAGTTATCTAAAAGATTAACCTAATTAATTAATTGATTTTTTACTAAAAAAAATAAGTATCTAAAATTTAATTTGGACATAAAATTATTTTTTGGTGATTTTTGATAAAAAAGAAAATAATTATTGGTTAGTAATTAAATTAAATAGAATTAAATGAAATAAATAGAAATATAAAAGATGAGAGATGAGCCTGATTTAAGGGTGTCAATAGAAATTTCCTTGGCCCATTGAGATGAGATCCGTTTGACCTTTGCAATTCTGTGCACACGCGTTGACTCTGGATTATGGTGCACTCTCAGTGGTGGCCACCAGATTTGGCAATCTGGGCATCTGGCGCGTTGGATGATGAGGGAGTATGGTGGATGCCTGGCTCATGCGCATATTGGATTACCTGGAAATAAACAGAAAAATAGCAAATGTTGGAGGCAGGGATCGAACCCCTGACCTCCAGCCTCTAACGCCTTAAGAAACCTACGTGGCCACCACTGCGCTGTTTTGTTTTGATTGTTATCATATTACAAAATAATAATAAATTAAGAAAACAAATGTTAATGGAAAACAAAATAAAAAAGCGCGCTGGAATTTGAATAGGCCTATGGGGGAGTGACACGCAGTCGTCCCCTTCCTCTCTCAGTGGGTAAAAGTAATATACTTTTACCTACGGACGTTTTGTCCGTCGCTATAGGCCATGCTCATTCCAAAATCTTCTACAGGTAATATAAACAACCACCAAGGCCATGGTTAGAACCGTCTCCTTCTTCTGAACACAGTGGTACCCATTACCAAGGCCAATTGTCCCTGAAAATAAAAATCCTAAAACCAAGCTCGAAAACCTAGCAATGGTGATTAACGCTACATGCTATATAAACGAAATTGAGTAATGCAGAAAGTTTGTAAATGTTATGGTGATCAAGAATGTATAATTATTTCAACCTAACAATGCATAAATCATGAGTTTCGAATTCAAGAACAGAGGTGTAACATGAACGACTTACAGCGCGTTTAGGGACCGGAACAGACTTGTTCTTGATAGCTTTAGGTTACTTGGAGTGCTAGGAAGCGATTGGAATAAGTCACGAGCCTTGAGAATGCTTCTAAGTGGGATTTTGATCTCACACTTTTTCTTTATTTTTTCAAATTTTGTTCTTGTTCTAGCGCCTGTTTCCCCACCTTCCTTTTGATCTGCATGCAGTCTATATGTATTAGTGAAGGAATTAGGGTTGCAAAACTGATCAAAATCCTTCTCTTTCAATGCCTTTTGATTTGATTTGATTTGCTTTGAAAACCTTCCAAATTTGGCTTATTTCCAATCTTTTTGTGCACACAAGCCTTGATGTGAATTTGAATGATGGCTAGCAGTGTAATAAAGCCTGAAAAAAGCATCAAATCCCTTGTTATCAATGTCTTGGATTTTATATGATTTTCTTTTATTTAAATTAAATTAATTCAAATAAAAATCAAAATAAATAATAAAAATAAGATATGGACAAGTGGAAAAGGCTAGATCACGTGGTCTATGTTGCCAACTCAAAACAAATGAAAAAGATTGGACCCATTTGGCAAAATTTGAAGTTTTAGGGATAGTTGACTTTTGGCAATTTTGCAAAAAAGGTCAACTTCAACAATGCATAACTTCCTCAATTTTGACTCTTTGGAGGTTTTCTTAGACTTTTTAGAAACCTTGAGATATCCTCTAATCAACCCTTTTTGTATCATCTCATTTTGATATTCCATGCTCATGTATGAAGCTTTGACAAAAAATGTGTTTTTGTTGACTTTTCAAAATGACCTATAATGTCCAAATTCATAACTTCTTGTGAGTGCATATTTTGAACTTGGGAGATGAATATGGATTGTAGGGAATTGCCTCCTCTTAAAAATTAGATTTGGATGGGTCATTTCTCATTAAGTATGAGAAAGTTATGCTTGGTCAAAGTTGGGTTGACTTTTCCTACAAAATCCTAATTTAGCAACTTTTGAGTCTTGATGAATTATGAGCAATCCTTGATGAATCATGATCAACCCTTGATAAAATGATGAAATATCCTTCAAAATGAGAATGTTGACCAAAAATCTTGAAGTTTGACTGCATGTAGGCCACATTTGACTTTTGCCCTAACACAGTCGATTTTTGGACCTTTGAGTAATTGACTGAGCAAACTTCCTCTGCAAGGCTTGAAACTTGACATGGATGATCTTGAAAACATATTAGGACATTGGTGAGAATTTGGGATCACTTGGACTTAAGTATCTTGATGCAACAAGAAACCCTAATTTGGGGTAGACTGCCTTATGAGAGAGCTTGTCAGGCCAACCCTTGGACTACCTTGAGCAATTTGAGGATATTTCTTGCAATGTTTTGAGAAATATGGGAGGGAGAATTTTGGGGTACAACAAATGCCCCTGTTCAATCTTCTTAAACCTGAGGGTGTAGATTGGCTTTCGTGCCTTTCGTAATCCGAAGGTGGAAGTTGATTGAACACTAGAGTGTCCAGAAATTTGCACTCGCATGAAATGGTAATTGTCTTGTGATGTCGGGAATGGGCTTACAGATGCCATTTAGAGATCGCTGATGGGAGATGGGCTTAAAGATTCCATCCGAAGGAGTGTCGATCGCATAAGAGATTCCTTAGCGAGAGCTTGTATACCTGTCGTTGAGGAAGATTCTGCTGGGGAAGATTGATCTTTGTTGAGAGAAATAGAATTTTAGGAGCTTCGTCATCCGTTATTCTGCTGGTGAGTCGTCTCTGTTGATATTTAGGAACTTCGATCGTCCGTACTCAACTGAGGAATCATCACAGTTGATATTTAGGAACTTCGATCGTCCGTACTCAACGGAGGAATCATCTCTGCTGATATTTAGGAACTTCGATCGTCCGTACTCAACCGAGGAAATATTTTTGCTGAGATTTAGGAACTCATCCGTAATTCAACTAGGGAAACATCTCTGTCGAGATTTAGAAACTCGTCCGTAATTCAACTTAGGAAACATCTTTGCTGAGATTTAGGAACTCGTCTGTAATTCAACCGAGGAAACATCTCTGCTGAGATTTAGGAACTCGTCCGTAATTCAACTGAGGAAACATCTCTGCTGAGATTTAGGAACTCGTCCGTAATTCATATGAGGAAACATCTTTGCTGAGATTTAGGAACTCGTCTGTAATTCAACTGAGGAAACCTCTCTGCTGAGATTTAGGAACTCGTCTGTAATTCAACTGAGGAAACATCTCTGCTGAGATTTAGGAACTCGTCCGTAATTCAACTGAGGAAACATCTCTGCTGAGATTTAGGAACTCGTCCGTAATTCAACTGAGGAAACATCTTTGCTGAGATTTAGGAACTCGTCCGTAATTCAACTGAGGAAACATCTCTGTTGAGATTTAGGAACTTGTCCGTAATTCAATTGAGGAAACATCTCTGTCAAGATTTAGGAACTTGTCCGTAATTCAACTGAGGAAACACATCTGTTAAGATTTAGGAACTTGTCCGTAATTCAACTGAGGAAACACATCTGCTGAGATTTAGGAACTTGTCCATAATTCAACTAAGGAAACATCTCTGCTGAGATTTAGGAACTCGTCCGTAATTTAACTGAGGAAACATCTCTGCTGAGGTTTAGGAACTTGTCCGTAATTCAACTGAGGAAACATCTCTATCAAGATTTAGGAACTCGTCTGTAATTCAACTGAGGAAACACATATGCTGAGATTTAGGAACTTGTCCGTAATTCAACTGAGGAAACATCTCTGTTGAGATTTAGGAACTCGTCCATAATTCAACTGAGGAAACACCTCTATTGAGATTTAAGAACTCGTCTATAATTCAACTGAGGAAAAAGCTTCATAGCTTGAATTTTGTGAGAATCTGGTTGTATCTTTTCTGAAAGGTAAAGGTTAGCTGTATGTAATGCATGATATGTATCAAGCAATGGTGTTCTCAAAATAAATGAGATTGTGTTGTTTGATGTGTATGCATGTCATGATGTATGGAAATGTGATGTTTTTAGCTGGGGAAAATAAATCCCGGATTACTGCTGGAGAAAAAAGTTGAATTCTCAGTTTCCTTTGGGGATAGTGAATGAAGATGATTGTGAGAATAAACCTGCAGGAGAAGATAACTTCATTAGGGAATAAATTGATGAGGAGATTACTCTGTGGGGAAGAGATGCTCCGCTGAGGATTCCACTGATAAATTCAACTGGGATGAATTATCGTTGCCGACGACATTGAATCATGTTGGGGATTGAGTTTCTGTTTGTGAAAGGAATGAACTCCGCTGGGGATGATCTTTCAGTTATGACTTCACTAGGGATAACCTTTTAGACTCTACTGGGGACAATCTTCCAGAGTCTACTGGGGATGATTCTCCAAACTCCACTGGGGAAGATTTTCCAGACTTCACTGGGGATAACTGTCTAGTGCCGATGATGGATAACTCTGCTTGGGGAGAATATTACCGACTCATTCGCGGTTGTGAGCCTCAGCTGAGGAGAGTTAACATTATTGGTCTTTCTCTTACTCTGTGGAGAGTGAATGTACCTCAGTCATATTCTTCAGCTAAATCTACCTTTGTACCTGGTGGATAAAGCAACTGTCTGGACAATTCTTATTTTCCCCAGTTCCTGATATTACGAGTAATCGTCTTTTTGTTTCGCATGTAAATATTTATGAGCAGCAATTAATGTCAAATGCATATATAAAAAATGAACATTGGACTTTCTTGCAAAACAAAACAGAAAAAAGAAAATTTTGAAATTTATTTGTGGAAATGAATTGTATTGATTTGGAAGTTTGGCCTTTGTTGTACCCCAAAATTTGCCCTCCCATATTCTTCAAGATTTGTCAAGATCAATCTTCAAATGAATCAAGGGGTTGCCCAGTCAAACATCCTCCTAAGCCAGTCATAATTAGGGTTTTGGTTCCTTCAGTGAATTTGAGGTTTTTAATGGCTCAATCAAGTCCCATATGCCTATATACATTGTCAAGCATCTACATGTCAAATTTCAAGACTCACAGGGTCAAATTGCACAGTCAAAAGCCCTAATTGGTTCACAATCAACTGCAGGAGTAAAATGGTCATTTTACAGTCAAAAGTCAAAAAATTTGGTCAACATCTTATTTTGAAGCCACAATCATCATTTGATCAAGTCTTGATCATGATTCCTCAAGCATGGCTCAAAAATCATCAAGATGCAAAAGTTACTATTTTTGGACAGCTGAAAAGTCAACTGTAACTTGACCAAGGCATAACTTTTTCATGGTTCATCAGAAAAATCCCATCCAATGCTCATTTTGAAGGGGAGGACATTTCCTACAACTCATCTTCACATTCCAAGTCCAAGAAATGCTCTCACAAAAAGTTATCAATTTCTACATTATAGGTCAATTTCAAAAGTCAACAAAAAGGCATTTTAAGTCAAAGACCATAACTTGAGATTGGTAAATTCAAATGACATGGGACCAAAGTCATTGGTTATAGGACTTCAATACCTTTCCAAAATGTCCAAGAACATGTTCATATGATCAAAATTGAGCAAGATATGCATTGGAGAAGTTGGGAAATTTTTGGGAATTTACAAAAGCCAACTTTGACTAAAACACTTCATTTTTGCTAATGGGCCTCAAATTCTTTCTTGAAACTTTGCCCAAGGCCTATGCACGACCCATTGAGATTAATTTGAATTATTTTCTTATTTTTATTAATTATTTGGATTTTTAATTGATTAATAATTCATTTAATTAATTTAATTGTAGGAAAATGCCAAGATATGTTTTTCAAATCTTTTGTGGAGCAAATAAACTCAACACATGCTGGAGATTTCGTTTGCCAATCAAAGAGACAAGAATATCCAAAATTGGCAAGTTTTCTCAATCAAAAAGATGCAAAAATATTTGATTGGAAATCAAAGATGCAAAACATTATTCCATGGATTCTTGAACAAGATTGTAACCTAAATCCATCATACTACAAATACTAAAGCTAACCCTAATGCTGTAAACGTGCAAGCTGCTGTCAAAATCCATAAGCAAATTCCAAAAATTCAAGGAAAATTTGAAAACTGAATTCCACATTCAAGCACAATTCAAAGCCTTAGAGTGATTCAAAAACATTGCTGACATTCCCAGGAACAGATTGGAATCACAAACAAGCCTTAACACTCCAAGAACACGCAAGAACAAGTCACACGGTTTGGTTTTTTTCCATAATCGCATATCATTATTCATGCATATTTAACCTCTTTTTTGGATTGTTTTGTGTTAATAAGACTGATACGAAGCTGTTGGTATGATTCAATTGGATTAAGATGCCCTGAATCACAAACCACCATGGATGATTTTTAGGGTTTCGAAGCTTCCAATTTAGGGATTCCCAGCACAGGAAAAATTGGATCTTGAGACGCATATGGTTGAATTCGTCAAGGCCAGACGAATCCAACCCAACCCTCGCGAACAATTTCTGTTCATCACACGCCTGTTCGCTATTTTTCCTCAGACCATGTCCCGATTTGAGGAAAAATTTTGTCCAATCCAACCCTCGCGAACAATTTCTGTTCCTCACACGCCTGTTCGCTATTTTTCCTCAGACCACAAATAGGCATGTCCCGATTTGTTCGTTTTGGTCAAAATTTTCGAGGCCGAAAATCTTTTAAGTGGGGGAGAGTTGTAACACCCCGTTTTTTATTAAATGTTAATTCGGTTATTTGAAATAAAAATATTCATAATGATAAAATACTATTTTGAGTAATATTAATTTGGTGTGTAGTAATATTTGACTTTGTTTGATTAATTGGCATGATTAGGTTTATATAGAATAAATATTATTTAATGTAATATTGTTTAATAGGGTTATATATTATAATTTGAATTAAATAATTGTTGGGGCCAAATTACAATTTTAGAAAGATAGAGGGAGGAAAGTTAGTAGTAGAAGGGGAGTTTTATAAAATAGAAAAGGAGAGTTAGTAAGAAAAGAAAGAAAGGAGGAGAAAGAAGAAAGAAAAGAGGAGAAAGAAGAAAGAAAAGAGGAGAAGAGGAGAAAGAGAGCTAGGCTTGGAGTTGCAACATCTCCATCATCTTGTTTCAAGAAAACCCACACCAAGGTAAGGGGTTTGATTCTCCATCTCATATTGTTAGGTTTTGTATGATATATTTTGGATTTAGGGGTAAAATTGATAGTTGATTTTTTAGGGTTTTGTTGGTTGATTGTTAGAATGGTTTAGAAAAGTTGGATTAGGAGTATGGTTTGTGGGTGTATTAGGTGCTAACTTGTAGAAATTAAGAGTATTGAAATGGGAAAGAAAACCATGGTAGTTGAATGAGAAAAACTCAAAAGAGTGGAGTTTTCACGCAGGCTTCACAACACGGGCCGTATTGCAGCACACAGGTGCCCGTGTTGCTGTTCTGACTTGGCATTTTCTTGGCTCGTTCTGGTGGCCTCTCAACACGGGCCGTGTTGCAGCACACGGGTGCCAGTGTTGATGCGTCTGTAGCCTCCAAAATTCTAATTTTCGCACTTCCTTTAGAACCCGTTTGTGTTCCGATTTCGGTAGATTCGTCGACGGAGCAAGTTGCTCCGAATCCAAAGAAAATTGACGTGCTAGCGTAATCCGACGTGTAGCTTGACGTAGTGAAGTTCGTCTTGCCAAATTTCGACGTTTAAGAATTGACCCGATTTTAGTGCGAATGAAATAAGTTGAGTTTAATCCCGAATCTAACCGTTCGAGTTACATTCCGGTGACTCGATCGTGATGAGAACATTGAGAATAATGCTGGTTCATTGATAATGACTTTATGTTGAAATATACTTTCCGATTTGGAATTGTTGATAGTTGATGGTTTATGTTTTGGTTGAGTAAGTAATCTCGTTTGTATACATTTTACTTGACGTTGAGATTGATAAATTATATGTATGCATGCATGTACAATAGTTGATGTTCCATTGGTTGGATTTGATGGCATGTGTATGTTAAGATTGTTGTGAGTCTTAATTGCATGCATTGGTTATATTGTACATTGCATGGCATGGTCGTCTTGAAACAGAGACGGTGGAACTTTGGGTCCACAATATCTAGACGGTGACCCTATTGTGGGAAAAGACGTAGTGACCTTGATCCGGAAGGGAAACATAGGTGGTGGAACATTGGGTCCACAATATCTAGACGGTGACCCTATTGTGGGAAAAGACGTAGTGACCTTGATCCGGAAGGGAAACATAGGTGGTGGAACATTGGGTCCACAATATCTAGACGGTGACCCTATTGTGGGAAAAGACGTAGTGACCTTGATCCGGAAGGGAAACATAGGTGGTGGAACATTGGGTCCACAATATCTAGACGGTGACCCTATTGTGGGAAAAGACGTAGTGACCTTGATCCGGAAGGGAAACATAGGTGGTGGAACATTGGGTCCACAATATCTAGACGGTGACCCTATTGTGGGAAAAGACGTAGTGACCTTGATCCGGAATGGAAACATAGGTGGTGGAACCTTGGGTCCACGAGTCGGTACCGCATTTGCATATGTTGAGTCGTGTTGTGAGTCACATGTATAATTGTGCCTGATATGTATGTGTGTTGATGTGTTTGATTATGTGTCAATATTGTTGTTGTTTGAATTATGGTTATGTGCCAAGGATGTGAGTATTCGGATAATCGGTTTACATGGTTAATGTGTTGGAAATGGATTCCTTGAGTAAGGATGCTACAGGTGATAAAATGAACATGATCATTATGTATTGCTTTATTTATTGCCATTTCATTTACTTAAAATTACATGTTATATGATTATTGGAATTCTTACCCTTTTGTTGGCCAATGCTTTTGATGGCATTGTGCAGGTACCGAGGACGGTAGCGCGAGGCGCTAGCTAACGGCTGCATTGGATTGCAATCTATTTTATTTGATTAGAGTCGAGTCGATGCTCTGGTAGTAACACATGGGGGGGGGGAATTTATTAGTGTCGAACTCGATTATTTTGTATTTGGATTATGATGTATATAATCCTTATTCGTGTATATGATGTTTTGTATATGTGAGACTTGATAACATATGCTTATGTGAATTATGATGGCTTGATGCCTTGAATTATGTTTTGATTCCTCCATAAATGGAGATGATGTGAAATTATGAAACTCCGTTGCGTTTGCACGAGAGAATGAAGTAAATATTTATAGTATGTTTGTTTTGTGTTGGAATGCTTATACTTTCAAACATACCCTGCCTGTTTTTCCTTAAAAACTTTGGAATGTGATGTGTGTTGTGGCATCCCTTCCGTGCAATTTTATTTCTCTGATTTTAATCTTTACCTTTAATTTGGGTATTTAGAAGGGATGTTACAGTATCCATCCAGGGCATATCTGTAGACGACTAATTCCAGATTCGATTCCTGTATCCAGCCAGGGCATATCTGCGAGTAACTGATTGTAGATTCGACACCTGTATCTAGCCAGGGCATATCTGCATGAAGAGTTTAGAGATTCGATACTTGTATCCAGCCAGGGCATATCTGTAGACGACTAATTCTAGATTCGATTCCTGTATCTAGCCAGGGCATATATGTAAGTAACTGATTATAGATTCGACACCTGTATCTAGCCAGGGCATGTCTGCATGAAGAGTTTAGAGATTCGATTCCTGTATCCAGCCAGGGCATATCTGTAGACGACCAATTCCAGATTCGACACATGTATCTAGCCAGGGCATATCTTCATGAAGAGTTTAGAGATTCGATTCCTGTATCCAGCCAGGGCATATCTGTAGACGACCAATTCCAGATTCGATTCCTATATCTAGCCAGGGCATATCTGTGAGTAACTTATTGTAGATTCGATACCTGTATCCAGCCAGGGCACGTCTGTAAGCAACCTTTTGAAGTTCCAGATTCGATTCCTGTATCTAGCCAGGGCACATCTGTGAGCAATTATTTGTAGATTCGATACCTGTATCCATCCAGGGCACGTCTGTAAGCAACCTTTTGAAGTTCCGGATTCGATTCCTGTATCTAGCCAGGGCACATATGTGAGTAACCAATTGTAGATTCGACACCTGTATCCAGCCAGGGCATATCTGCATGAAGAGTTTGAAGATCAACCCCTGTAACAGGCCAGCAATTATCTTTCTTTCTCAGGTACACAAGTTCTCGCTAAGGAATCTCTTACGCAATCGACACCTTCAGATGGCATCTATAAGCCCATCTCCACAACTATCCATCACAATTCCAAATGGCATCTATAAGCCCATTCCCGACAAGGTTCTGTCACACCTCCAGATGGCATCTATAAGCCCATCCTCCTATCCATCCTATCTCCAAATGGCATCTGTAAGCCCATTCCCGCTATCACACTGCTGATATTCTACTATGCGAGTGCAAATTTTTGGGCACTCTAGTGTTCAATCATCTTCCACCTTCGGATCACGAAAGGCACGCAAGCCAATCTACCTCCTTAGGTTTAAGAAGATTGAACAGGGGCAACTGTTGCACCCCAAAATTTGCCCTCCCATATTCTTCAAGATTTGTCAAGATCAATCTTCAAATGGATCAAGGGGTTGCCCAGTCATACATCCTCCTAAGCCAGTCATAATTAGGGTTTTGGTTCCTTCAGTGAATTTGAGGTTTTTAATGGCTCAATCAAGTCCCATATGCCTATATACATTGTCAAACATCTACATGTCAAATTTCAAGACTCACAGGGTCAAATTGCACAGTCAAAAGCCCTAATTGGTTCACAATCAACTGCATGGGTAAAATGGTCATTTTACAGTCAAAAGTCAAAATTTTTGGTCAACATCTTATTTTGAAGCCACAATCATCATTTGATCAAGTCTTGATCATGATTCCTCAAGCATGGCTCAAAAATCATCAAGATGCAAAAGTTACTATTTTTGGACAGCTGAAAAGTCAACTGTAACTTGACCAAGGCATAACTTTTTCATGGTTCATCATAAAAATCCCATCCAATGCTCATTTTGAAGGGGAGGACATTTCCTACAACTCATCTTCACATTCCAAGTCCAAGAAATGCTCTCACAAAAAGTTATCAATTTCTACATTATAGGTCAATTTCAAAAGTCAACAAAAAGGCATTTTAAGTCAAAGACCATAACTTGAGATTGGTAAATTCAAATGACATGGGACCAAAGGCATTGGTTAGAGGACTTCAAGAGCTTTCCAAAATGTCCAAGAACATGTTCATATGATCAAAATTGAGCAAGATATGCATTGGAGAAGTTGGGAAATTTTTGGGAATTTACAAAAGCCAACTTTGCCTAAAACACTTCATTTTTGCTAATGGGCCTCAAATTCTTTCTTGAAACTTTGCCCAAGGCCTATGCACGACCCATTGAGATTAATTTGAATTATTTTCTTATTTTTATTAATTATTTGGATTTTTAATTGATTAATAATTCATTTAATTAATTTAATTGTAGGAAAATGCCAAGATATGTTTTTCAAATCTTTTGTGGAGCAAATAAACTCAACACATGCTGGAGATTTCGTTTTCCAATCAAAGAGACAAGAATATCCAAAATTGGCAAGTTTTCTCAATCAAAAAGATGCAAAAATATTTGATTGGAAATCAAAGATGCAAAACATTATTCCATGGATTCTTGAACAAGATTGTAACCTAAATCCATCATACTACAAATACTAAAGCTAACCCTAATGCTGTAAACGTGCAAGCTGCTGTCAAAAGCCATAAGCAAATTCCAAAAATTCAAGGAAAATTTGAAAACTGAATTCCACATTCAAGCACAATTCAAAGCCTTAGAGTGATTCAAACACATTGCTGACATTCCCAGGAACGGATTGGAATCACAAACAAGCCTTAACACTCCAAGAACACGTAAGAACAAGTCACACGGTTTGTTTTTTTTTTTCCATAATCGCATATCATTATTCATGCATATTTAACCTCTTTTTTGGATTGTTTTGTGTTAATAGGACTGATACGAAGCTGTTGGTATGATTCAATTGGATTAAGATGCCCTGAATCACAAACCACCATGGATGATTTTTAGGGTTTCGAAGCTTCCAATTTAGGGATTCCCAGCACAGGAAAAATTGGACCTTGAGACGTATATGGTTGAATTCGTCAAGGCCAGACGAATCCAACCCAACCCTCGCGAACAATTTCTGTTCATCACACGCCTGTTCGCTATTTTTCCTCAGACCATATTGTGGGGGTTAAAAACCCCCGCTATTTGTTTTGTTTTGTGCAGGTTACAGCGAAGAAGACGAGACGTGGAGGCACGGGAGTGGTCCGTTCAAATCAGGGCGCACGTGTTTTGCTTTATTGCATCATTGTTTGTTTTCTTAATATATTATTTATTGATCATTGTATTAACAAAAGCAAGCAGGTGGTTGAGTTGGTGGAAAGCGCGTCAAATAACCATTGGGACCTGGGTTCGATTCCCAGGTCCCCGAAACGCTTGTTAATATTTTTTCTAACCTAATCCTGTGCAGGCATCCTCAAAGCATCCATCATACATCTCAAGCAATCAGCCTGCCAAGTGGCCACTAACGCCAATCTGATGACCATGAGGCGTGGACCATGGTGTTCCCAGTCAATGCTTGCACACTTGATTCCAGAAGTCAAACAGGCTTAATTCTTAATGGGCCAGAAATTTCTAAACAAAACCTCCATTCTTGGGTCAACACCCCCACTGGTTTTATTACTCTTTTTATTTTCTTTTCCTTTATAATTTCTTTTATTAATTATTAGTATTATTATTATCTAATTAATAATATAATATTTTTTCATAATAAATTTAGAGAATAAAAATGTAGATATTTTTGATAATTATTATTATTCTTATTTATTAACTTATTTTGTAAATAAAATGTAAATTAATTAAATTAGTTAATTAGACTAACTTTAATCTTTTTTTTTCATAATAAATAAAATAAACTTAGAATTAGGGTTTTTCCTTTTTACTTTTAATTTCTTTTATTTTATTTTCATTAAGACCTAAAAAACATTAAAAAAACATTTTTCTTTTAATTAAATAATTAATTAGTAAATTAGGTTTAATATATTTAATAAAATGCAAAGAACCAAAATTTCTTTATTTCTCAAAAGGGTCAAAACCCTAAGGACGTCCCGATTAAATTTCCGTTGCGCATTATTATTTATTTTTGATTATTTATGTATCTGCTCAAAGGATGTAATAGTTAATTAGGATTTTACCGCTTTATTTACGTTTCCGCATTTATTTTCCAAAACGGGTTATGTTTTTGGCGATGTATAGACCCGCACCTTGTAATAGCGTCGATTTACCTTTCCGTATTTTATTTTCCGCACTCTTAACTGTTAAAATGCATGAAAGATTTGTATGAAAATTAAAAACAACTCGTAGATCACCATGATGCATGTACAAGATAATATAACATGAAAACAACACACAAGCACATGCCACTCCTAGGGTACGCCTCATTAGTTGCCTCGAACGTGGTCGTCAAGTATAGGGTGTTTTAGAGGTCGCCCTCCTGTCTAAGATCCAGTTGCCTCGAAACGGTTGCCTCGGATAAAAAGGATCTAGGACATTAGGGTTACCACAAAGGTGTCCTACTATTGCTTCGTTGACCACACATGTCCCTTATAATCGAATTGACCCGAATACCTCCAACGACGGTGCTACCTACTTCTCAATAGTGGGATAGTACTGTTTAAAGGACTCTTACACAGTTTTGTACCCCAAAATTTGCCCTCCCATTTCCTCAACATTTTCTCATCACAAAACCCTTGGAGCTCAAGATCCAGTTAGGGTTTCCTCTACTCAAGACTTCTCCTTGCACTGTGGACCCAAATTAGGGTTTGTGTTTGAACAAAGATATTTTGACCTAAAATGCCTAAGATGACTTTCATGCTTCATGTTGGACTCCCAAGTTTATCCATACCAAGTTTCAAGTCTTGATTCCAAATTTTGCCCAGTCAATTGGACAATTGACCTAGAAATCAACTATATTGGGAAAAAGTCAACTGTGGCCAATTGACAGTCAAATCTCATGAAAATTGACCCACATCAACATTATGAACTCACATGGACCATTTGATCAAGTTTGGATCATAATTCCACAAGAAATTTGATCAGATCACCAAAAGGGAAAAATGGTCATTTTTAGGGTTTTGACTGTACAAAGGCAATTTTTGACTGTTTGACCTAGTCAATGGCAAATCAAGCTCACATATGGACTCAAGGACCCCATGGAATTATCTTGACATGCTCAACAAGTTCAAAAGATCCCAAATACACAAGATTGACAGTTGAATTTCCCAGTCAATTGATCAATTTTGATTGTATACTGAAAAGTCAAACTTTGACTTTTTGGTCAAAATCAAGTGTCAAGATTCATTTTTCATCAAAACATGCCAAATCATGAAACTTGTTCATCAAGAAATCAAGAATTGCAAATTAGGGTTTGAAATGAAGATTTTTCATAACTTAGAATTTTTCTAAGTTATGAAAAACCCTAATTTTTTCCTAACTTTGTCCCACTTTCTCACCAAGATTCATTTGGATTCAAGCAAAAGTCAAAACATGAAAGTTGTATTCCATTGCAAAATATACAACTTTTATTCACAAAGTTTTCCCAAAAGAAGCTTGTATCTCAAGTTACAATTTTTGGAACAAGGGTACCAAACCATTCTTAACTTAGAGAAAATTTGACCTATTTTAGGCAAGGTTTTTACCTAACTTCAAGACCATTTTTCACATACTTCCTCTTGGAATTTCAATTTTCATTTCAAAGATGGATTGTAGTACACATTCCAAGCTTTCCAAAATGTCCAAGAAATCATCAAACAACCTCATGGTTAGGGAGAATCGAATTTGGCAAATTGGGAAAAACTCACTTTGTTCATGACCAAGTTACATGTCCACAACCTTGCATTTTTGAACTCAGCATGCCTTAAGCTAGATTACAGGTCTTTTATCTCATCTACACTCCATAATTTAATGCCAATCCTTTGTGCCAAGGTGTTGTTCTATGAGTTTGGACATTATATGCAAGATTAAGCCATTTTTAGATAAAGCATAATATCCATTTTAGAAAAGTTGCACTTTATGTCAATTAACAATCCAAGCAAGTACAGTGCAAATCTCTTTGGCACAAGTTTATGAGCTAATTACACTAATCAAGTCCAAGGTATGCAGCACATTAGGGGGGCCTCTATCAGTCTAAAAACTCAACTTGAACTTTGTTGCTTAAAGTTGAAGAAAGCTAGCATAACACAACACAACTCTCATATCAGCTATCACAAGCTTAGACAAACTTCTTGAGCACATTCTAAACATCCATCCTGGCCTGAGACACGAGCCTATCACCTCCAATACCTCCCCATTCACAGAATCACCCTCAAACTGCCAAAACAGGGGACCTGCTGCAGATTGAGTTCCATAACTCATTCCTCTCATGCATTCTTGCTAAAAACACTTCAAACACATCCCACAACATCCCTTGAAGCTATTCTAAACCTCAAACACGACTTGTAACACTCTCAATCAACATCACCATTTTCATTTTTCTGTTTTGCAGGTGGAGTTCTATAACTCGATTCAGCTAGTTTCAAAGCAAAGTAAAACTTGGAATAGCATCCCTGGACATCAAGGAAGCTGTACCAATCATCACCTTGCACTGAAAGTACCTCCATCACCAGATACGATTCCAACTGAACAGGTAAGTTCATGAACTCGTATCTCTCTATCCAGGCATTGTTAGCTTTAGGTTTGTGAAGAAAATATGTCACATTCATAGCCCTGAACATGCCCATGTAATTAGTTTTCATTTATATTATGTGTGCTGTGAGAATTTAATGTCTGAACATGGAACAAAAACTAGGTCAGGAATTGGGGGAGAAGAAATTCTCTCTCATCTTAGAGAGTTAAGTCAAGTTCTTTATATGTCTGGATTCGTCTCTTAATGCTCTACATTTTTCATGTTGTGAGTTTTACTTGAAAGTCCAGGAATTGAAAGATAGAAAACGCGTGTTGATTGTTGTTCATACAGTCTGGAGGTTGAAGAAGGACTTTTTTGGGCTGGGCTCTGTTTCATATTTCTATTTGCACCCTTTTGTTACTTTTACACCCCCTAAGCCCATTATGCTTATTTTGACCATTTTTTGATTTTTCCTTTTTTGTTCTGACTTATTTATTTTTCCTCATAATATTAAAAATATAAAAAAATATTTTTTTAATCATTTTTGAATTTATTAGGCAATTATTTGTTTAAATAGGTATTTGTACATAAATAAATACATAAACATTTTTATTTAAAAATACTAAAATAATGCAAACACATTTTATTTTCCATTTTTATTTTATTTTATCTTCTGAAAATATTTTATATAAAATATACTTTTTTTTTATAAATATTAAATATTATTATTTTGCACATATTTAATATATTTGATAAATAATACAAATACATACATATATATTAGTATATTTAGGTTAAAAATACAAGATATATACATTTTATTTTTTATTAATATTTAACATTAAAAAATACCTTTTTGACAAATATATTTCATTTTTATTTTATTTTTGTACATAACTAATAAATATTGTACATATTAAATAATTAATACCTTTTATTTAATAAATTAGGGTTTTGCCCTAAATACATAAAAAATCCAAAAATTGATACTTTTTATTTTATTTATTTGACATATAAAAATATTTTTTTCATACATATAAAAAAAAACATTTTTTGCATCTTGCATATTTATTCTTATTTTATTTAATTATTGTACATTCATTAATTTGTATAATTCCCAATTTGATGTAATAGTCTAGTTTTAAATTCCTTGTCAAAATACCCCCATTTGAACATTTGTACCCCCCTTCCCATATATTGTGTTGTAATAACTTAGGAACTTTATTTTTTTCGCACTTTAAAGTTTTCTAATTATGCCATGCTAGAATTAGGGTTTTGTATGCGAATCAAAAACAACAAAAAATAGTTTGACCTAATTTCAAAGATAATCAAGCATGAAAATGGACAACACTAATCACACTTGCACCCCTAGGGTATTCCACTTGTTGCCTTCAATAATGGGCCATATTGCATGTTAGGTCTCTTTGGGCAAAACAAAACAATTCAAATGATCATAGTCCCTCGTTGACGCTTTCGAAAGTTGCCTAAAAAATGATCAAGTCCCTTAAAGGAAAATTGCCCAAAGATACTTGGCACCATTGCAATTATGGTCTAAACGATGACCCGCGCCCGTCCCTTTCACATCCTAACACAAGATTGTCCACCAAATGCAATGGTGGGACAAAATTGTTAAAAGGGTTAAAAACATAGGAGAAATCTTTGAGAAATTTAGGAGTAGACAAACTCTTAGTTACTTGCCAATTTACAAAACAAAACACTTGCCTATTTTCTAAACCACACATCACTACACTTTCAAAAACAAATGAAAACCTTTTCAAAAGACATACACCTTTGTATACATCCCAACATGGATCATTACAAAGGTTGCCACCACATTGGCCTCTTTTTCAAAACATTTTCAAACCCACGCACACAAAGCACCATTTCAAACAATTGAAAATCAAGGCAAGTTGATCTAAGCAAGTAACTAAGAGCCCGTGGATAACCATGGATAGAAAGGGTGCTAATACCTTCCCTTTCTATAATCTACTCACCGAACCCAAGAAAACATCTCAAAGGTTTTTGCTGTGCTTTTTAAACCTTTCCTTAGGATAAAATAAAAAGTCGGTGGCGACTCTTGCTCAACCGAAACATTTGCGAAAACAAACGCAAAACCTCGAGTCAGTTCTCCCACCGTATCACAGAAATGGCGACTCTGCTGGGGATATTTTTAAAGTGGAGTAACCTTAGGGCTTAGATCACCCTCTTGCATGACTAATTGTTTGATTTGATTTCTTTATATCTTGGCTCTCTTGTTTGGGTTTGCAATCCTACACCCGGATTTTGGGAAACATTCATAGATAGCAATACGTTGTGGAAACTGTACGGGGTATACCGACACGGTCGAAGCAATAGCTATATTAGTGCGACATATTTGTGAGTACCGGTAACCCTTGAGTTCAATCAAGGAGAGTACGGGGCCGCTGAGTGATGTCACTAAGCACTAATGACCTAGAACCTTACTTGACTATCTTGGCCTTTTATTAGGGGTAGTGAGATGACCGGCTTTGGTGCAGTCCGAAGTTGGTAGATACTGGATACTACACTCATTGAGGGTTGTTTTCTTGGAATATTTTGGTCGCTAGTTAAGTGGCTAAACCAAAACAATGAACGATGAAAACAATCCAATGATATTGAGCTCCTTAGAACCCGGTTACTATTTATAGGACATGTTTTTAAGCCAACTACACTCAAGAGGGTACTTACCTATGAAACCTCATGCAAGCCTGAAACTAGGGTTTGGTGTGAATTGCTTGTACATATGTTTTGTGCATACATCATAAACATCATAAAGCATCATATGCATTCACTAACCACTTCAAGGGTTTGGATATTCATCTTTGTTCTTGTTTTGTAGGTCATGGAAATTCCTCGCAGAAAAACCATCCAAGTCAACCTTGTGAGAATCTCTCCTCAACTCAAGGAGCTTGCATCAAGGATTCCGGAAAGCTCATCCTTCAGTGAAAGACATGGTAGACTGCTCAGCTTAGTCAACACCAACATTTAAGAGGACATGATGAAAGTGCTATTCCAGTTCTTTGACCCTCTTCATCACTGTTTCAATTTCCCCGACTATCAGTTGGTACCCACTTTGGAGGAATTTTCTCAACTCCTGAGAATTCCTATCCTCAATCAACTACCTTTCAACGGTACGGAAAAGGAACCAAAGCCTGAAGATGTTGCTCGAGCATTACATCTACAGCCTTCTGACATCAAAGGGCATTCGGAAACTAGAAGCGGCGTCAAAGGTTTCTTAGCAAAATTCTTGTTTGAGAAGGCACAAGAATGTTGGAACTCATTGGACCTGCAAGCCTTTGAAGAAATTGTGGCACTCCTTATCTATGGGTTGGTCCTGTTCCCAAATCCTGACCAGCTTGTAGAGGTCAACGCCGTCAAAATCTTCTTGTCCAGAAATCCAATACCAACATTACTTGGGGACGTCCTTCACTCATTTTACACACGAACAATGAGAAAGAGGGGTGTTCTCATGTGCTGTACTCCTCTCCTTGCAAGGTGGTTTATTTCTCACCTTCCACAATCTGTCTTGAAGAATGGACAAGGCTCAAGGTGGTCCCAACGGTTGATGACTCTTACTCACTCTGATGTACATTGGTGTTCTCGGTCCAGAGAAAATGTCATCATCGTCGATCGTTGTGGAGAGTTCCCTAATGTTCCATTACTTGGAATCAGAGGAGGTATCACCTACAACCCTTGCCTAGCTTTGAGGCAATTTGGATATGCACGGAGGGATGGCCCTCACGATATGTTGATTCCTGACTTAGTTTTTGACTTCGACAACGATGCGCAAGGACTTCGCCAAAGATTCATCAGAGCTTTGGGGAGGCCCAACAAGGTTGATAGCAAGACACTGGGACACAAGAATTCCATCCCTCTTGAGCCTTATCTCAAGTGGGTACGAGCCCGAGCCCAGAGTCTAATGATGCCTTATCCTTATGTTCTCCCTGTGATTAAAGAGCCCGTCAAGGAAGGAGAGGTTCCCTACACCATCCTACATCCTGACATGCCTACATCGTGGGAGGAGATGCAGAAGAGTTGGATCCAGCTCAAGGAGGAACGAAACACTTTTGAAGCCAGCTTCTACGCCAGCGAGAAGAAGGTTTTAGAGCTCACCCGCCGACTCCATGAGCAAGAGGCCCTCAACACCTACATTGCGCCAAAGAGGATGCGCAACGTCTTTTTACCTTGAGAAGTTGTTTTTGTAATATTTGGCCCATGGGGCACTTATGTACTAACAAACTTCTTCTTATTAATATGACGTGCGTTCTTTTTGTTTGCAACAATTGTGAATTTCTAAAACCCTTGAATGCATTGCATAGATAGCATCTCATGTATCATGTGTATAACAGGTACCCTTTTTTCTACAGGTTGCTTAATCTCCTTCGCTGTTTATTTTTGAACAGTCATCATGAATCCATAATCATCCAGTGAGCAAGCAATCAAGGCCCTTCAGGCCCAAAGTGCTCAGTTTCAAGAAATGGTCATGAGCCTGGCTCAAGGTCAACAAGAGTTGAAGGATTTGCTCTTAAAGAAGAAGAAGAAGAAGAGGATTGCGTTATTCAATACTGGACGCAGGTTTGGGAACACACTTCATAACGAGGCTGATCCAACTACTTCCTCTGCTGAGAAAGACAGTCCCCAGGGGGGAGGAGCTCCTAGTCCTGCAGTCTCTGACAACGAGACGGATTACAATGACGAACAATACCCACCTGCTGCTGATCGGTACAAGCAATTAGAAGACCGCTTAAGTGCCATGGAGATTCAGAATGTGCCGGGGCTGGATTTCGGAGATTTGGGCTTATCTTCTGGGGTAGTAATCCCACACAAGTTTAAGGCGCCTGCCTTTGCCAAATACGACGGGGCTTCCTGTCCAAAGCTGCATCTAAGGTCGTACGTAAGGAAGATCCAACCTTACACGGCAGATAAGAACCTTTGGATCCACTTCTTCCAAGATAGCCTTTCGGGGTCACAGCTTGAGTGGTTCTATCAACTAGATGGAACTAGTATCCGACATTGGGAGGATTTGGCGACCGCATTTTATAGACAATATTAATACAATTCTGACCTCGCTCCTACGCGTACCCAACTTCAGGGTATGTCTCTAGGAACGGGCGAAGGGTTCAAAGAATATGCACAAAAATGGAGAGATTTGGCTGGCAGGGTGCAGCCTCCATTGACTGATCGTGAGCTGGTTGATATGTTTCTAGGGACCTTGTCTGGTCCATTTTTCAATCATCTGGTTGGTAATTCCTCAGCTGGGTTTACGGATTTGATTCTAACGGGTGAAAGAATAGAAGCTGGCATCAGGTCAAGAAAAATACAGAAAGCTGCCTCCGCAAGTACTGAGAAGAGGCCTTTCAAGAAGGAAGCAAGTGCCGTCTATGGTCCTAGAAGACAAGTCAAGCCAGAAAGCCGCCAAGCCGTTAATGCCTTGGTCATTTCAAAGCCTGTTGCTGCTCCTCAGCAGTATAATCAACAAAGAGGTTGAAATTCTGGCTGCAGATACTCAATGTCACGTTCAATGTTATGACACCGTATCTGACTTACTATATGACAGTAAATACAAAAGCAATAAAGAACACAGTCAATTGTTTACCCAGTTCAGTGTGCAACAACACCTACTCTGGGGGCTACCAAGCCAGGGAGGAAATCCACTATAAGAGATGTTAATTCAGGAATAAACCAACCAGTTTATCTCCTTCACTTAAGACCTACCCAATGCAATTCCAATCTAAGTACAACTTAAACCTGAGTTCCTACTCACTCCCCCTCAATCACAGCAGTGATACATAAACCAATTTGACTTAAGAATTGATGAAGACACTCTTCAAAAACAAACACTTGATTAAGCTTCACAGCTTTTTAATCAAGCAACACAATCACTCGTGCTTCACAGCTTTGAGTGATGCACACAGCTAACTTGACTCTGCTTCACAGCTTTAGTCAAGGAACATTCAAACACTCTTGCTTCAAAGCTTTGAGTGCTACACAACCCTTACAATTAGAAACCTATTCCAAGTCACTTATCACAATGATAATTGCTTGGAGTACAATAATCCAACCTATACAGATTACAAATGATCTTCTGATCAATAAAAGGGATGCTTTGAAAAACAGCAGCTCTGTTGAATATATAGCAGCTGCAACTTCAGTTAGGGTTTCCACAAAAACCTAGGGTTAATTCCGTTTGACCTAAAGACCAGGTCACAGGACTTTATTAACCAGGTTAGGGTTGAGCTAGGTTACTCCTCAGAAAACGCAGGATTCTGTTCAGGAAAGACTGAGTTATTTCCTGAAAAAACTCAGACTTATCCAACCTGCAAACCTGTTAGTTCAGAACAGGATGTCATAACATCTGTTATGACAACTGAGAAAACCTGTCTACTGATTTAGCAAAATGTGATCATTTTGCAAAATGCTCAGATACACACTTATAAACATCAGTACTTGAATTACAATATTTTTCTGCAAGGGTACCTAATGAGTCAGTACAAACTAAACTAGAATGTTATGACATCAGTCATGACATTCACACATACAATTGGGTTTTACCAAAAATGCAAGCCAATACCTAAACAACTACAAACTCCCCCTTTGGCAGATTTTTGGCTAAAGACCCTAAGCAATCAGAGATAGATAGCAGCAGAAATAAATGACTGCAGAAAAATAGAATGTCTAATCGAGCAAGTACATATTAAGTACCAAAATATTCTCCCCCTCTTTAGCCACAAATGGGCCAAAGATACATGTTCATAATGATTATACAGTTATCCAAAAACAATTAATAAGAGCAGCAGCAGAAGAAAAAAAACTGAACACACTTCCAAACTCCACCAGATATCAGCACTAACCAGCAACACCACCAAACAGCAACCATCCTTTAAGCACTGTCATCAGACTCAGAGGATTCGGGCTTCTTCCTTTTCTTGTGAGCAATGTCAGCATTCTTCTCTTTGTTTGATGTCTCAACATTCTTAGAGACATCTGGATTTGTTTCAGCATTTGAACTTCCTTGGTTCAGAGGAACAGAAATGCCAGGAACTGAGTGGTTCTCGTTCAGAATTCTTGAAACAATTTTTGCTATTGCTTGATTAACATAGGTTGTCCCTTCCTTATTTGCAATTTCAGGGGGAATTGAAGAAGAAGGATGAGATGGATTACCAGAGGCAGAAGCTTGGGACTTTCCTGCATGTCTTGTTCTTAACTCTTTGACCTTGGTGGGGTTAGTTCCCACTTTTCTACGAGAAGAGATTTCCAGAACTTCAGAGTCCAGACAGGAAGAGATTGTCCCAGAATCTTGATCAGAGGAAGAGGTTGAGATAGTCGTATTGGATGATGCCGGTGTTTGAGACATTTTGACAGTTTTAGAGGACCAACAGCAACTGAAGTGAAAGTTCTGATTGAGAGACTGGGTTTTGATGAGGAAACGAGAGGGGAAGGAAGAGAAGGAGTGTCTGTTCAACTTCTTAAAGGAATTGTAGGAAATGGGAAAATGTAATTTTAACCCAATCAGAACAAGCATAACTCCTTTAATCCTTGTTTTAAGCAAAATTAGTTGCTACAATTCCTCATGTTGGCAAATGCCCAACTTACCCCTTAAGTTTTCAAATTGATTTGCATCCAGAGCCTTGGTAAAAATGTCAGCCAGCTGTAGCTCAGTGGCAACATGTTCCAATTTGATTGTCTTCTCTTCTACAAGATCTATGATAAAGTGATGTCGTATGTCAATATGTTTGGTCCTACTATGCTGAATGGGATTCTTGGAAATGTTGATTGTACTCAGATTGTCACAGTACAATGTCATAACATCTTGTGTGACATTATACTCAGTGAGCATCTGTTTCATCCATATCATTTGGGAGCAGCTACTACCAGCTGCAATGTATTCAGCTTCAGCAGTGGAAAGAGACACACAATTCTGTTTCTTGCTGAACCAGGAAACCAGATTACTTCCCAGGAAGAAACATCCTCCAGAGGTGCTTTTTCTATCATCAGCACTACCCGCCCAATCAGCATCACAGTAGCCAGTCAGAGCTGGTTCACAGCCATGAGTATACATCAATCCATAGTTGTAAGTTCCACTTACATACTTCAAAATTCTCTTCACTTGATTGATATAGCTGACTTTGGGATCAGCTTGGTATCTTGCACAAACTCCAACTGCAAAGGCAATATCAGGTCTGCTGGCAGTTAAGTACAACAAGCTTCCTATCATGCTTCTGTACAGACTTTGATCCACCTTAACCCCACTTGAATCTTTGGAAAGCTTTAGATGAGTAGGAGCAGGAGTCCTTTTGTGACTTGCATTCTCCATACCAAACTTCTTTACAATGTTCTTAGCATACTTGCTTTGAGATAAGAAGATTGAGTCCTCCATCTGTGAGACTTGTAGTCCAAGAAAATAAGTTAGTTCTCCCATGAGACTCATTTCAAATTCAGCCTGCATCTGGTCAGCAAAGTGTTTAACCATATGTTCTGACATTCCTCCAAACACTATGTCATCAACATATATTTGGGCAACCATCAACTTCCCTCCTTCAGTTTTGACAAAGAGAGTTTTGTCCAAACCTCCTTTTCTGTAGCCTTTGTCTGAGAGAAACTTTGTTAACCTGTCATACCATGCTCTAGGAGCTTGTTTCAGGCCATATAGAGCTTTTCTCAATTTGTAGACATGATCAGGGTGGGTTGGATCCACAAAACCTTTAGGTTGTTCCACATAAGCTTCCTCATTTAAGTACCCATTTAGAAAGGCACTTTTCACATCCATCTGAAATAATTTGAACTTCAGAAGACAAGCAATTGACAATAGGAGTCTGATTGATTCCAGCCTGGCTACAGGTGCAAAGGTTTCATCAAAATCAACCCCTTCAACCTGGGTGTATCCTTGAGCAACAAGTCTTGCCTTATTTCTGGTGACAACTCCTTCAGCATCTGACTTGTTCTTGAATATCCACTTTGTCCCAATGATGTTAGTTCCTTCAGGTCTAGGAACCAGTTCCCAAACTTCATGTTGCTTGAATTGGTTCAGTTCATCTTGCATTGCACCAATCCAATATTCATCAGTTAAGTCTTCCTTGACATTTCTTGGTTCCATTTTGGACACAAAACAAGAGTTTGAGATGATTTCTCTAGATCTTGTGGTGACTCCACTATTGGGATCTCCTATGATGAGCTCTTTTGGATGATCCTTCTGAATTCTGATGGAAGGGATCCTGCTAGCTTCCTTTGATTCAGATTCTGTTGTGGTGGAGTTGGGTAGGTCATTCTGTTGGGTTGAAGTCTCAAAGAATGTCTCAACAGTACAAGGAACATCTGTTTCTTCATGATAGTCATCAATTATAACATTTATTGATTCCATCATGGTTTTGGTTCTGGAGTTGAATACTCTATAAGCTCTGCTGTTTGAGGAGTATCCTAGAAATATGCCTTCATCACTTTTAGGATCCAGTTTTCTTCTTTGTTCACGATCAACCAGAATATAGAATTTGCTGCCAAACACATGGAAGTACTTCACAGTTGGTTTTCTTCCTTTCCAGAGTTCATATAAGGTGGATGAGGTTCCCTTCCTCAAGGTGACCCTGTTATGAACATAGCAGGCTGTATTCATAGCTTCAGCCCAAAAGTACATAGGAAGTCTTTTGGCATGTAGCATTGCTCTGGCAGATTCCTGTATGGTCCTGTTTTTTCTTTCCACAACTCCATTTTGTTGAGGTGTTATAGGAGAAGAAAACTCATGACTAATTCCTTCTGAAGAGCAGAAATCACCAAACTTACTGTTTTCAAATTCCTTGCCATGATCACTTCTGATTCTGACAATACATCTTTCCTTCTCTCTTTGAATTCTTTTGCACAATTCTTTAAATACTTCAAATACATCTGATTTTTCCTTAATGAAATTAATCCAGGTGAATCTGGAAAAATCATCCACAACCACATAGGCATATCTTTTACCACCAAGACTCTCTACTTGCATTGGTCCCATCAGATCCATATGGAGGAGTTCTAGAACCTTAGAGGTGGTCAGATGTCTTGACTTTGGATGTGACATCCTAGTCTGCTTACCAACCTGACATTCACCACAAACTCTTCCTTCATCAATTTGCAGTCTTGGAATCCCTCTGACTGCCTCCAAGGAGATGATCCTCTTCATACCCCTTAGATGAAGATGGCCAAGTTTTTGGTGCCACAGTTTCACCTCTTTTTCTTCTCTTGCAATGGAACACACAGATGAGAAATTAGTGTTCTCAGGCTCCCACAAGTAACAGTTGTCTTTGGATCTGACTCCTTTCATTACTATCTCTTGTTTGTCATTGATTACAAGGCATTCAGATTTTGAGAAATTGACCTTGAATCCTAGATCACACAATTGACTGATACTAATGAGATTAGCGGTCAGACCTTTCACCAGCAGTACTTCATTCAGACTTGGAACTCCAGGGCAGTCCAAATCACCAACTCCTTTGATTTCACCTTTAGCCCCATCTCCAAAGGTCACAAAACTGGTGGTGTGAGGCTTAACATTATTGAGGAGGTTCTTGATTCCAGTCATGTGTCTGGAACATCCACTGTCAAAGTACCAGTCTTCCTTTGCAGAGACCCTTAGGGAAGTGTGAGCTATCAGTGCAGTAGCCTTTTTCTTCCATTTAGGAGCATGTGGTACCTTTTTAGACTTAGGTTTGACGCCTGAGTTCTGATTAGGGTATCCATGTAATCTGAAGCAGAAGGGCTTTATGTGGCCATATCTCCCACAATGATGACATTTCCATCTTTGGTACCTTTTCTTCATATGTCTCTGTTCCTGATGTTGAGAGTTGTGTTGAGACATCTGTTTTGACATTTGCTTACCAGTACCAGATTTCTTTGCTTCCATGAATCCTAGTCCAGATTTATTTCCCACATTTTGTCCAACCTGAAGGATCTCTTCCAATTTGTCTGTTCCATTTGTCAACATCTTGACAGATTTGGTCATTTGATTCAGTTGTGAGTTCAGCAATTGAACTTCTCCTTCTAGATGACTTATAGTTTCAAGATTTGCCCTTTTTTCAGCCTTCAGCTTTATGATGAGTTTTGATTGTTTCTCATTCTGCACACAGACTTCAGTACTTCTGATACACAATTTCTTGTAAGTATCATCCAGTTCTTCAAAAGTCACCTCTTCATCACTGATGTCACTTTCAGAGGTACAAACACCAGTTAAAGCAGTAACTCGTTTGGCAGTCTCTTCTTCAGAATTACTTTCTGAATCACAGTCAGACCAAGTAACTGTCATTCCTTTTTGTTTCTTAAGAAAGGTAGGACATTCAGCTCGAATATGCCCATATCCTTCACAACCATGGCATTGAATTCCTCTGCCTTGAATTCCCTTCTCTTCTGACTTTGGTCTTCTGCTGGAACTGTCAATGTCAGAGGGAATGTTATGAACATTAGACCTTGACTTTGGATCTATTCTTTTGATGAGTTTGTTGAACTGTCTTCCAAGCATGGCTATAGCTTCTGAAATATTTTCTTCAACATCAGTGTTGGACATAAGTGCTATGCTCTTGTTCTTCTTGTCACCATTATCAGTGATCCCCATCTCAAAAGTATGAAGAGACCCAATAAGTTCATCCACTTTCAACTTGCTAATGTCCTGGGCTTCCTCTATGGCAGTTACCTTCATTGCAAATCTTTTAGGCAAGGATCTGAGAATCTTCCTCACCAGTTTTTCTTCTGACATCTTTTCTCCCAGTGCTCCTGAGGTGTTGGCAATCTCCAAGATGTTCATGTGAAACTCATGAATGGTTTCATTTTCCATCATTTTTAGATTCTCAAACTTGGTAGTCAACATCTGAAGCCTTGACATTTTTACTTTGGAAGTGCCCTCATGAGTAGTTTTGAGAGTGTCCCAAACTTCCTTGGCCAGTTCATATTGATGTACTAATCTGAAAATGTTTCTATCAATTCCATGGAACAAGGCATTTAAAGCTTTGGAATTTCCCAGGGCTAACTCATCTTCTTCTTTACTCCAATCTTCCTCAGGCTTCAGACTGATTGTACCATCTTTCTCAGTTATGGTGGGATGGATCCATCCTTTGTCAGCAGCTCTCCAAGCCTTTTTGTCCAGAGATTTTAGGAAGGCAATCATACGGGGTTTCCAGTAGTCATAATTAGTTCCATCCAGAATGGGTGGTCTATTTCCAAAAACTCCTTCTTTGTCCATAGTGCCAGAAAGTGATATCCCTAGATCTCACCCAGTAATACAGGCAGGGTGCCTGCTCTGATGCCAATTGAAATTCTGGCTGCAGATACTCAATGTCACGTTCAATGTTATGACACCGTATCTGACTTACTATATGATAGTAAATACAAAAGCAATAAAGAACACAGTCAATTGTTTACCCAGTTCAGTGTGCAACAACACCTACTCTGGGGGCTACCAAGCCAGGGAGGAAATCCACTATAAGAGATGTTAATTCAGGAATAAACCAACCAGTTTATCTCCTTCACTTAAGACCTACCCAATGCAATTCCAATCTAAGTACAACTTAAACCTGAGTTCCTACTCACTCCCCCTCAATCACAGCAGTGATACATAAACCAATTTGACTTAAGAATTGATGAAGACACTCTTCAAAAACAAACACTTGATTAAGCTTCACAGCTTTTTAATCAAGCAACACAATCACTCGTGCTTCACAGCTTTGAGTGATGCACACAACTAACTTGACTCTGCTTCACAGCTTTAGTCAAGGAACATTCAAACACTCTTGCTTCAAAGCTTTGAGTGCTACACAACCCTTACAATTAGAAACCTATTCCAAGTCACTTATCACAATGATAATTGCTTGGAGTACAATAATCAAACCTATACAGATTACAAATGATCTTCTGATCAATAAAAGGGATGCTTTGAAAAACAGCAGCTCTGTTGAATATATAGCAGCTGCAACTTCAGTTAGGGTTTCCACAAAAACCTAGGGTTAATTCCGTTTGACCTAAAGACCAGGTCACGTGACTTTATTAACCAGGTTAGGGTTGAGCTAGGTTACCCCTCAGAAAACGCAGGATTCTGTTCAGGAAAGACTGAGTTATTTCCTGAAAAAACTCAGACTTATCCAACCTGCAAACCTGTTAGTTCAGAACAGGATGTCATAACATCTGTTATGACAACTGAGAAAACCTGTCTACTGATTTAGCAAAATGTGATCATTTTGCAAAATGCTCAGATACACACTTATAAACATCAGTACTTGAATTACAATATTTTTCTTCAAGGGTACCTAATGAGTCAGTACAAACTAAACTAGAATGTTATGACATCAGTCATGACATTCACACATACAATTGGGTTTTACCAAAAATGCAAGCCAATACCTAAACAACTACAGAGGTGAAAGGCCCAAGAGGCAGTATACTCGGCTGAGTATGACCTTGTCACAAATCTTACCACAACTGTTATCAACCAACTTGGTGACCGTCAAAGAGGCTCCGAAGGTCGTGAATACTGCATCTCCTAAGTATAACCCAAATGCCCGTTGTGCTTATCATTCTGATAGCCCCGGGCATACTACTGATGATTGCTGGGCCCTGAGAAACAAGGTTCAAGACCTTATCGATGCGAAGGAAATTCAGTTTGAGGCGTCTGAGAGGCCAAATGTTGTAACTGCTCCTATGCCCCAGCATAGAGTAAATGCCGTCGAGGAAGATTTGTATGCTGTTTCGGTGAATGATGTTTCTACCCCTCTTTTGACTGTTAAGAGGAACTTACTACTAGCCGGTTTATTTCCGGGTTGTAGCAAGGGTTGCCTCCTGTGTGCTGTTATCCCTACCGGTTGTCCGCTGCTGAAATCAGGCATCCAAAGCCTGATGGATAGCAAAGAAATTATGTTCAAGAAAACTGCTGTTCCATTTGTTTCCGCTGAAGAAGTATCTGTCGTAACAATTTTCAACAATCCTACCAAGGCTCCCCTGAGGAAGCTAGTCAAAATTATGTCTGTTGCACCCATTACCATTACTGTTGCGGGGCCCCTCCCCTATGAGTCTGATAAGGCTGTCCCATGGCACTATAGGGCAGACATGTACGTGCTTGGAGTGAAGCAGGAGTTCAACACCGGTACCAGTATCAGTAACATCACTGGTCCCGCCAAGATTACTCGCAGTGGCAGGCTCTTCTCGCCTGACATTGCACCACCAGTTATCCGAAAACCTCTTATCATCACACCCGCAAGTGTGCATGTTCCGAATCAAGTTCCTGTGTCTACTACTGCCGCCGAATCCTCTGATGCTCGGGGCAAAGAAGTTGCTACCGATTTTCCTGCCAGGACGGAGGCACCAAAAAAGACTGCTGTTGAAGCCTCCCAACAAGAGATGGAGGAAATCCTTAAAATCATTAAAAAGAGTGACTTCAATGTCGTTGAACAGCTGGGGCATACCCCCTCCAAAATCTTTATGCTATCATTGCTGCTGTGCTCAGAGGCCCACGCCAAGGCCCTGATTTCATTTCTGAAAATGGCCCATGTGCCGCAAGAGACCTCTACAGATCAATTCACCGACTGTGTGGCTAATTTGACAGCGGACAATGGCTTGGGTTTCTCAGATGCAGACCTTACCGCCAAAGGAAAAAATCACAATGATGCCCTGCACGTCTCTATAGAATGCAGGGGCACTACTCTCGCACACGTGTTGGTGGATACCGGTTCTTCCCTGAATGTATTGTCCAAGAAGGCCTTGGATCGATTGGATTGTGAGGGCCTGGAATTGAAACCTAGTAACATCATTATTAGAGCCTTCGACGGTTCTAAGAGGATGGTGCACGGTGAGGTAGACATTCCTATTCGTGTGGGTTCCCAAGTCTTCGACTCAACGTTCTATGTAATGGATATTCGTCCATCTTATTCCTGCTTGTTGGGTCGACCGTGGATTCACAAGGCTGGGGCAGTAACATCCACTCTACACCAAAAGCTCAAATACCCTGTCAAAGGGAAGATTGTTACTGTGCAGGGTGAGGATGAATACATGGTTAGTCACTTGAATTCATTCTGGTATATCGAAATGGACGGGGAGTTTATTGAAACCCCCTTTCAACATTTTGAAGAGGTACCTCCAACGTTGGCGTCAGCTGAGGAAGTGGTTGAAGAAGACTTTCCCTTGAAGATGGCTTCCCTAAAGGATGCCCGGGCTGTAATCGAGAAAGGCAAATGTGCAAACTGGGGTCAACTTCCTGACTTCACTCAAAAGACCGACAAGTTTGGGCTGGGCTTCACTGCAGAGGCTCAGAGGGCTGTTCGCAAGGAAAGGATCAGAAAGGCTTCGGTGTTTATCACCAACCCAAGGGTGAATGCTATCGAGGAGGACGTAGAGGAAGCAGAATTTGACAGTTGGATCTATCCAACCACCTTCAACGGACCAAGCAACTGGACGGCAAAGGATTTTACACCTATCACATTTATCACGCAGTAATTAACTCTTTTGATTTTCAATTTGTAACAAACAATATGTTGAAACTTTTATTGGCTCGGTGTCCTACCCGGGGCACCGTGGCTCCATTTGTGAGGGCTTTTTGTATGACATTTCCATATATCATTAATCAAAACATTGAACGTTTGTTGCATTTCAAATCTTGCGCTCTTTTTCTTTCTGTGTTATATATTGCAAAACAGCTATATTTACACACACTCACTTATACAGGTTTCAATCCACTCTGGATCTCACTGGTAACAGCTCTGCTACTGCCAGTTATGACTTCGAAAATCCGATCAACTTGGCCGAAGACGAAGGTGAAGATGATTGCGAAGTGCCTGGTGAACTCGCAAGACTGCTACTCCAGGAAGAGAGGGCCATTCAGCCGCATGAAGAGCCGGTGGAAACAGTGAACCTGGGTACTGAGACAGATAGAAAAGAAGTCAAGATTGGTGCCAATCTAGAGCTCAGCGTGAAGCAACGATTAATCCAGATGCTACATGATTACATGGAGATCTTTGCTTGGTCCTACGAAGACATGCCTGGTTTGGATGCCGACATTGTGGTTCATCACCTGCCTACCAAGGAAGACTGCCCTCCGGTAAAGCAAAAGGTCCGCCGTATGCGTCCAGAGATGTCCGAAAAGATCAAAGCTGAGGTTATGAAGCAATTCGATGCCGGATTTCTAGCAGTGACTTCTTACCCTCAGTGGATGGCTAATGTGGTGCCAGTGCCGAAGAAGGACGGTAAGGTCAGAATGTGTGTCGACTATAGGGATTTGAACAGGGCCAGCCCCAAAGATGATTTCCCTCTGCCTCACATCGACGTTCTTGTTGACAATACTGCTCAACACAAGGTGTTCTCCTTCATGGATGGTTTTTCAGGGTATAATCAGATCAAGATGGCCCCTGAAGATATGGAAAAGACTACCTTTGTGACTCAGTGGGGCACCTTCTGCTACAAGGTCATGCCATTCGGGTTGAAAAATGCTGGGGCAACCTACCAACGTGCCATGGTTGCTTTATTTCATGATATGATCCATCATGAGATTGAGGTATACGTTGACGACATGATTGCAAGGTCCCAAACTGAGGAGGAACACCTTGACCATCTGCGGAAGCTGTTTGACCGACTGAGGTTATACAAGCTGAGGTTGAATCCAAACAAATGCACCTTTGGGGTGAGGTCCGGAAAATTGCTAGGTTTCATCGTAAGCGAAAAAGGTATTCAGGTGGACCCTGCCAAGGTGAAAGCCATACAAGAGATGCCAACTCCCAAGACAGAGAAAGAAGTCAGAGGCTTTCTGGGACGACTGAATTACATTGCCCGATTCATCTCACATCTAACTGCTACCTGTGAGCCAATCTTCAAATTGCTGAAGAAAGATCAAGTAGTACGTTGGAACGATGAATGTCAGGCAGCTTTTGAAAAGATAAAAGAATATCTCCAAGAACCACCCATTCTTATGCCTCCAGTGGAAGGGAGACCTCTGATACTATACCTGACAGTACTTGACAACTCGATGGGGTGTGTGCTGGGGCAGCATGACGAGTCTGGCCGAAAAGAGCATGCTATTTATTACCTGAGCAAAAAGTTTACCGACTGTGAGTCTCGGTACTCATTGCTCGAGAAAACTTGCTGCGCTCTGGTATGGGCTGCTCGCCGGCTGAGACAGTATATGCTGACTCACACCACTCTGTTGATTTCAAAAATGGATCCCATCAAGTACATATTGGAAAAGCTTGCTCTGTCTGGAAGAATAGCAAGATGGCAAATGATCTTGACAGAATATGATATCCAGTACACAACTCAAAAAGCAATCAAGGGGAGTGTATTGGCAGACCATTTGGCACACCAACCTGTGGACGATTACCAATCATTGAACTTTGAATTTCCGGACGAAGATATCATGGTAGTAACTGATTGTGAGGTACCTGGACCAGAAGAAGGACCTGAGGAAGGATCTCGATGGTCTATGCATTTCGACGGAGCCTCCAACGCTTTGGGTAATGGAATCGGCGCTGTAATCATATCTCCCAAAGGAACTCATACTCCACTCACCGCCCGGCTGTGTTTCAACTGCACCAACAACATGGCAGAATATGAGGCATGTATCATGGGTCTTCAAGCTGCAATCGACTTAAGGATCAAGTTTCTGAGTGTCTTTGGAGATTTCGCTCTTGTGATCAATCAGATCAAAGGCGAGTGGGATACGAAACACCCAAATCTTTTTCCTTATAAGGAGTATGTGTTGACTTTGCTACCCCAATTTGAAGAGATAACTTTTGAGCACTTCCCAAGAGAGGAGAATCAGTTAGCAGACGCACTAGCTACGATGTCTTCAATGTTTAAAGTCAAATGGGACAACGAGGCTCCCCGGATCCTTATCTGGAAGTTGGACGAACCTGCATACTGCTGCGATCTTGAGGCCGAAGAGGTGACTGAAAAACCCTGGTATCATGAGGTGAAGAGATACTTGGAAGCTCAGGAATACCCTGAAGGTGCATCTGTCAACGATAAGAAGTTTCTGAGAAGGTTCGCGGCGAAATTCTTCCTCAGCAACGACATTCTCTACAAACAGAATCATGATTCAACTCTACTGCGTTGTGTGGATAAGGCTGAAGCAGAGAAGATCATGATAGAACTACATGAAGGTACATTCGGAACACATTCCAGTGGACATACCATGGCAAAGAAAACCCTTCGGGCAGGATATTTTTGGTCCACAATGGAAGCCGACTGTTACCAACATTCTCGAACTTGTCATAAGTGCCAGATCTATGCTGATAAGGTGCACATCCCTCCGGTTCCTCTGAACGTCCTGACGGCACCTTGGCCTTTTGCAATGTAGGGAATCGATATGATCGGTGAGATCCGACCGACGACATCCAATGGGCATCGCTTCATCTTGGTAGAGATCGATTACTTCACGAAGTGGGTTGAGGCAGCCTCCTACGCCACGGTAACCAAGAGTGTCGTGGCACGTTTCATTCGGCATAACCTGATCTGTCGGTACGACATCCCAAAAAGAATCATTACGGACAATGGTACCAATCTTAATAACAGGATGATCACTGAGCTCTGCGAGCAATTCAAAATACAGCACCACAACTCTTCTCCTTACCGGCCGAAGATGAATGGGGCTGTAGAAGCAGCTAATAAGAATATCAAAAAGATTGTGCAGAAGATGACAGTGACCTACAAAGATTGGCACGAGATGTTACCGTTCGCTCTTCATGGGTACCGTACCTCAACAAGAATGTCAATCGGGGCAACACCCTTTTCCTTGGTCTATGGCATGAAGGCAGTCTTGCCAATTGAAGTCCAGATACCCTCTCTCCGGATAATGAAGGATGCAGACTTGAGTGAAGATGACTGGATCCAGACTCGACTTGATCAATTAAACCTGATTGACGAAAAGAGACTCACCGCTATCTGTCATGGTCAGACGTATCAAAAACGGATGATCAGGGCATTTAACAAGAAAGTCAGACCACAAGAGTATCAAGTTGGGGACCTGGTGATCAAGCGCATCATCCTTCCTCAAATTGATCCCCGGGGCAAATGGACCCCTACATACGAAGGGCCATTTGTGGTTAAACATGTGTTCTCAGGAGGATCCATGATTCTAACCACCATGGATGGTGACGACCTTCCTCACCCCGCCAATGCAGACATAGTGAAAAGATACTACGCATGAATAAAGGACCCGCTAGGTTGACATACCTAGGCAAAAATAAGGGCTTCCCGGCGAACCAAAAGGGTTCGGGCAAAAATAAGGGATGAAATGAAAAAAATCTGTACACCCGTCAAGTCGAAAACCTGAAAAGGCGGCTTGGGCAAAAATGGGTATCCCGGTGGACTGAAAACCCGAAAGGGCGGTCCAGGCAAAAGTTAGGGATAAAGCGTAACACTATGTCTCATTGGATCACCTTGCATCCAGAATTCAACATCAATTATCTGGCTCAGACTTCGGCATCGATCAATCAGCTTCACCTTCAACTAAGCAGCAAAGTGATGAGACGCTTGAAGACATAAAGGCGATAGTAGAGTTGGAACCCAGTGGGAATATTGTGCACATAGCTGTTTTGTTTCCTTTTCAAAATTGTATAAACTTTATGATTTTCGGCGGCGTTCTCTTACTAGGACGTCAGCCTCTTGTACAAAAACGCCTATTTACAGGCAAAATTCAAAATCAATACAAATTCACCTTTCCAAACAAATTGCCAATTGTTTTTCCTTTTTCTGTTTTGTCTTGCGAAGAACGTCCAATGTTCATTTTTGATATATGCATTTGACATTAAATTGCTAATCCATAAATACTTGCATATGAAACAAAAGACTAATTACACGTGACATCAGAAACAGGGGCAATGTAGAATTGTCCAAGCATTCTAGTTGCTTTGTCCGCCAAGGTACCAAGATAGATTCAACTGAAGAATGTGACCAAGTTATTTCAACTCCCCACAGAGTAAGACAAGAATCAGCAATACCCTCACAGGGAGGATTTAGTCTATCATCAGCCCTACAACAGGCACCCTGTTCCCCTAACAAGTCAGCATTACTCTCCTCCAGAAGAGTTAGTCCATGGTCAGCCTAAAGGAAGTTGGTTAGCCCCAGAAGATATCAACATCCCCCAGCGGAGTATAGGCATTCATCAACAAGCATCCCCGGCAGTCTTGATCTAAGATTGTTCCCCGGCGGAATACAGACACTTTAGTGGAACCATTTTCCAGTACAGTCCGAAGGTTTCCCCAGGAAATTTGGAATCCATATCCCCAGCAGGTCTTGAAGCTTATCCCCAGTAGATTCTGGAAGCTTGTCCCCTGCAGAGTACGGACGTCTCCCCCAAGCTTTATTCAAAGTTATTCCTCACAAAGGCTTATAACTGGGTTATCCTCAGCTAATTGCCACGGGAGATCGCCCTCGGCGAAGTTCTTTCGATCCCCAGCGGAGTTCATCAAAAGTTCCCCAACATAACTTATCAACACAATCCCCAGCGGAGTTTATCATTGTTATCCCCAGCGGAGGCGAAGAACTTTACTCTTCAACGTCAGCCCAGGATTTAATTCGCCAGCCGATCGTCAAGGATTTATTTTCCTAGACGAAAATACATTAATAAACATTGCATATTTCATACATCTTGCTTACATACATGATAAAGTGCATCAACACTATCTCATTTTGAACATCGTGACATCATGCATCATGACATTGCATACAACTGATGTTTTACCTTTTCAGGAAAAAGACAACTACCTTCAACTGTCACAGTTTCCAGATTCGATTCCTGTATCTAGCCAGGGCACATCTGTGAGTGATCAGTTTCCGGATTCGATTCCTGTATCTAGCCAGGGCACATCTGAAGAGTTTGAAGATTCGATTCCTGTATCCAACCAGGGCATATCTATCAACTACCACAATTCCATATTCGATTCCTGTATCCAGCCAGGGCATATCTGTTGACAACAATTCCATATTCGATTCCTGTATCCAGCCAGGGCATGTCTGTTGACAACAATTCCAGATTCGATTCCTGTATATAGCCAGGGCACATCTGAGGAGTTTGAAGATTCGATTCCTGTATCCATCCAGGGCATATCTGTAGACGACTAATTCCAGATTCGATACCTGTATCCAGCCAGGGCATATCTGCGAGCAACCGATTATAGACTCGACACCTGTATCTAGCCAGGGCATGTCTGCATGAGGAGATTGAAGATCAACACCTGTAACAAGCCAGGAAAACATCTGTCTTTCTCAAAGTACACAAGTTATCGCTAAGGAATCTCTTATGCGATCAACACTTCCAAATGGCATATATAAGCCCATTCCCGACAAGGTTCTTTCACGTCTCCAGATGGCATCTATAAGCCCATCTCCCTATCCACCATCTCTCCAAATGGCATCTATAAGCCCATTCCCGACATCACATTACTGATACTCCAACATGCGAGTGCAAATTTCCGGGCACTCTAGTGTCCAATCTCCTTTTACCCTCGAGTCACGAAAGGCAAACTTGCCAATCTAACTCTTCAGGTTCAAGAAGATTGAACAGGGGCAACTGTTGTACCCCAAAATTCTCCCTCCCATTTCCTCAACATTTTCTCATCACAAAACCCTTGGAGCTCAAGATCCAGTTAGGGTTTCCTCTGCTCAAGACTTCTCCTTGCACTGTGGACCCAAATTAGGGTTTGTGTTTGAACAAAGATATTTTGACCTAAAATGACTAAGATGACTTTCATGCTTCATGTTGGACTCCCAAGTTTATCCATACCAAGTTTCAAGTCTTGATTCCAAATTTTGCCCAGTTAATTGGACAGTTGACCTAGAAATCAGCTGTATTGGGGGAAAAGTCAACTGTGGCCAATTGACAGTCAAATCTCATGAAAATTGACCCACATCAACATTATGAACTCACATGGACCATTTGATCAAGTTTGGATCACAATTCCACAAGAAATTTGATCAGATCACCAAAAGGGCAAAATGGTCATTTTTAGGGTTTTGACTGTACAAAGGCAATTTTTGACTGTTTGACCTAGTCAATGGCAAATCAAGCTCACATATGGACTCAAGGACCCCATGGAATTATCTTGACATGCTCAACAAGTTCAAAAGATCCCAAATACACAAGATTGACAGTTGAATTTCCCAGTCAATTGATCAATTTTGACTGTATACTGAAAAGTCAAACTTTGACTTTTTGGTCAAAATCAAGTGTCAAGATTCATTTTTCATTAAAACATGCCAAATCATGAAACTTGTTCATCAAGAAATCAAGAATTGCAAATTAGGGTTTGAAATGAAGATTTTTCATAACTTAGAATTTTTCTAAGTTATGAAAAACCCTAATTTTTTCCTAACTTTGTCCCACTTTCTCACCAAGATTCATTTGGATTCAAGAAAAAGTCAAAACATGAAAGTTGTAGTCCATTGCAAAATCTACAACTTTTATTCACAAAGTTTTCCCAAAAGAAGCTTGTAGCTCAAGTTACAATTTTTGGAACAAGGGTACCAAACCATTCTTAACTTAGAGAAAATTTGACCTATTTTAGGCAAGGTTTTTACCTAACTTCAAGACCATTTTTCACATACTTCCTATTGGAATTTCAATTTTCATTTCAAATATGGATTGTAGTACACATTCCAAGCTTTCCAAAATGTCCAAGAACTCATCAAACAACCTCATGGTTAGGGAGAATCGAATTTGGCAAATTGGGAAAAACTCACTTTGTTCATGACCAAGTTACATGTCCACAACCTTGCATTTTTGAACTCAGCATGCCTTAAGCTTGATTACAGGTCTTTTATCTCATCTACACTCCATAATTTAATGCCAATCCTTTGTGCCAAGGTGTTGTTCTATGATTTTGGACATTATATGCAAGATTAAGCCATTTTTAGATAAAGCATAATATCCATTTTAGAAAAGTTGCACTTTATGTCAATTAACAATCCAAGCCAGTACAGTGCAAATCTCTTTGGCACAAGTTTATGAGCTAATTACACTGATCAAGGCCAAGGTATGCAACACATTAGGGGGGCCTCTATCAGTCTAAAAACTCAACTTGAACTTTGTTGCTTAAAGTTGAAGAAAGCTAGCATAACACAACACAACTCTCATATCAACTAACACAAGCTTAGACAAACTTCTTGAGCACATTCTAAACATCCATCCTGGCCTAAGACACGAGCCTATCACCTCCAATACCTCCCCATTCACAGAATCACCCTCAAACTTCCAAAACAGGGGACCTGCTGCAGATTGAGTTCCATAACTCATTCCTCTCATGCATTCTTGCTAAAAACACTTCAAACACATCCCACAACATCCCTTGAAGCTATTCCAAACCTCAAACACGACCTGTAACACTCCCAATCAACATCACCATTTTCATTTTTCTGTTTTGCAGGTGGAGTTCTATAACTCGATTCAGCTAGTTTCAAAGCAAAGTAAAACTTGGAATAGCATCCCTGGACATCAAGGAAGTTGTACCAATCATCACCTTGCACTGAAAGTACCTCCATCACCAGATACGATTCCAACTGAACAGGTAAGTTCATGAACTCGTATCTCTCTATCCAGGCATTGTTAGCTTTAGGTTTGTGAAGAAAATATGTCACATTCATAGCCCTGAACATGCCCATGTAATTAGTTTTCATTTATATTATGTGTGCTGTGAGAATTTAATGTCTGAACATGGAACAAAAACTAGGTTAGGAATTGGGGGAGAAGAAATTATCTCTCATCTTAGAGAGTTAAGTCAAGTTCTTTATATGTCTGGATTCGTCTCTTAATGCTCTACATTTTTCATGTTGTGAGTTTTGCTTGAAAGTCCAGGAATTGGAAGATAGAAAACGCGTGTTGATTGTTGTTCATACAGTCTGGAGGTTGAAGAAGGACTTTTTTGGGCTGGGCTCTGTTTCATATTTCTATTTGCACCCTTTTGTTACTTTTACACCCCCTAAGCCCATTATGCTTATTTTGATCATTTTTTGATTTTTCCTTTTTTGTTCTGACTTATTTATTTTTCCTCATAATATTAAAAATATAAAAAAATATTTTTTTAATCATTTTTGTATTTATTAGCCAATTATTTGTTTAAATAGGTATTTGTACATAAATAAATACATAAACATTTTTATTTAAAAATACTAAAATAATGCAAACACATTTTATTTTCCATTTTTATTTTATTTTATCTTCTGAAAATATTTTATATAAAATATACTTTTTTTTATAAATATTAAATATTATTATTTTGCACATATTTAATATATTTGATAAATAATACAAATACATACATATATATTAGTATATTTAGGTTAAAAATACAAGATATATACATTTTATTTTTTATTAATATTTAACATTAAAAAATACCCTTTTGACAAATATATTTCATTTTTATTTTATTTTTGTACATAACTAATAAATATTGTACATATTAAATAATTAATACCTTTTATTTAATAAATTAGGGTTTTGCCCTAAATACATAAAAAATCCAAAAATTGATACTTTTTATTTTATTTATTTGACATATAAAAATATTTTTTTCATACATATAAAAAAAAATTTTTTTGCATCTTGCATATTTATTCTTATTTTATTTAATTATTGTACATTCATTAATTTGTATAATTCCCAATTTGATGTAATAGTCTAGTTTTAAATTCCTTGTCAAAATACCCCCATTTGAACATTTGTACCCCCCTTCCCATATATTGTGTTGTAATAACTTAGGAACTTTATTTTTTTCGCACTTTAAAGTTTTCTAATTATGCCATGCTAGAATTAGGGTTTTGTATGCGAATCAAAAACAACAAAAAATAGTTTGACCTAATTTCAAAGATAATCAAGCAAGAAAATGGACAACACTAATCACACTTGCACCCCTAGGGTATTCCACTTGTTGCCTTCAATAATGGGCCATATTGCATGTTAGGTCTCTTTGGGCAAAACAAAACAATTCAAATGATCATAGTCCCTCGTTAACGCTTTCGAAAGTTGCCTAAAAAATGATCAAGTCCCTTAAAGGAAAATTGCCCAAAGATACTTGGCACCATTGCAATTATGGTCTAAACGATGACCCGCGCCCGTCCCTTTCACATCCTAACACAAGATTGTCCACCAAATGCAATGGTGGAACAAAATTGTTAAAAGGGTTAAAAACATAGGAGAAATCTTTGAGAAATTTAGGAGTAGACAAACTCTTAGTTACTTGCCAATTTACAAAACAAAACACTTGCCTATTTTCTAAACCACACATCACTACACTTTCAAAAACGACTTTCAAAAACAAATGAAAACCTTTTCAAAAGACATACACCTTTGTATACATCCCAACATGGATCATTACAAAGGTTGCCACCACATTGGCCTCTTTTTCAAAACATTTTCAAACCCACGCACACAAAGCACCATTTCAAACAATTGAAAATCAAGGCAAGTTGATCTAAGCAAGTAACTAAGAGCCCATGGATAACCATGGATAGAAAGCGTGCTAATACCTTCCCTTTCTATAATCTACTCCCCGAACCCAAGAAAACATCTTAAAGGTTTTTGCTGTGCTTTTTAAACCTTTCCTTAGGATAAAATAAAAAGTCGGTGGCGACTCTTGCTCAACCGAAACATTTGCGAAAACAAACGCAAAACCTCGAGTCAGTTCTCCCACCGTATCACACACAGCCTAATTCCTTAGAGTAGGTAGATTTCTCTTAAGTACTTGCTCTCTCAAAACAAACAAAACAAACTTTTCATACTGACACTTTCAAAAAGTTTTCAAACAAATTTTTCATACACTCTTGAGGACAGATACAAGAGTTACTTAGAAATTTTTCAAACGAAACTTTTTCAAAACCCACACACACTTGAAAAGCAAACAGATTTTGAAAACATAAGAGCAAGTACCTAAGAGCCCGTGGATAACCACGGATAGAAAGGGTGCTAATACCTTCCCTTTCTATAAATCTACCTCCCGAACCGAGAAACATTCTCAAAGAAGGAATTTTGCTGTGCTTTTGTGCTTTCCATGTTGGAGAACATAAAAGACGGTGGCGACTCTTGCTTACCGCGACATTTCGCGAACCAGCTAAAAACAGTCAGTTCTCATTCCCACCGATCACAGCCTGTAAATAGGCGTTTTTGTACAAGAGGCTGACGTCCTAGTAAGAGAACACCACCGAACAAATAGAATTTATATAATTTGTGAGAAACAAAGAAAAACAACTATGTGAATAATCCCACTGAGTTCCAACTCTGCTATTGCCTTTATATCCTCGAACATCTCATCACTTTGCTACTTGGTTGAAGGTAGATCAGATTTATTAGTGCCGTCCGAGCTTGATAGTCGATATCGAAATCTGGTTGCAAGGTGATCCAATGAGACATAGTGTTACACTTTGATCCCTAATTTTTTCCTGGACCGCCCTTTCGGGTTTTCAGCCCATCGGGATACCCTTTTTTGCACAAGCCGACTTTTCAGGTTTTCGACTTGCCGGGTGTACAGATTTTTCATTTTCATCCCTTATTTTTGCCCAAACCCTTTTGGTTCGTCGGGAAGCCCTTATTTTTGCCTAGTCCAGTCGACCTAGCGGGTCTTTGATTATACGTAGTATCTTTTCACTATGTCTGCATTGACGGGGTGAGGAAGGTCGTCACCATCCATGGTGGTTAGAATCATAGCTCCTCCTGAGAAAATGTACTTAACCACAAATGGCCCTTCGTAAGTAGGGGTCCATTTTCCCCTGGGATCACCTTGAGGTAGGATGATGCGCTTGATCACCAGATCCCCAACTTGATACTCTTGTCGTCTAACTTTCTTTTTAAATGCCTTGATCATCCGTTTTTGATACGTCTGACCATGACAAATAGCAGTAAGTCTCTTTTTGTTAATTAAGTTCAGCTGATCAAGCCGGGTCTGGATCCAGTCATCTTCGCTCAAACCTGCATCCTTCACAATCCAAAGAGAGGGTATCTGAACTTCAATAGGCAATACGGTCTCCATACCATATACCAAGGAATAGGGTGTTGCCCCTGCTGACGTCCGCGCTGAGGTACGGTACCCATGTAGAGCAAATGGTAACATCTCGTGCCAGTCTTTGTATGTCACTGTCATCTTCTGCACAATATTCTTAATGTTCTTATTAGCCGCTTCAACAGCCACATTCATCTTCGGCCGGTAGGGAGAAGAGTTGTGATTCTGTATCTTGAATTGCTTGCAGAGCTCGGTGATCATCTTATTGTTGAGATTTGTACCATTATCCGTAATGATCCTCTCTGGTACACCATATCGACAGATCAAATTATGTCGAATGAACCGCGCCACGACGTTCTTGGTCACTGTAGCAAAGTAAGCTGCTTCAACCCACTTCGTAAAGTAATCAATAACTACCAGGATGAAACAATTCCCGTTGGACGCAGTAGGTCTGATCTCACCAATCATGTCGATGCCCCACATTACGAAAGGCCAAGGTGCTGTCAAGATGTTCAGAGGTATTGGAGGTATGTGCACCTTATCAGCATAGACTTGGCACTTGTGACAGGTCCAAGAATGCTAATAACAGTCGGCTTCCATAGTGGACCAATACTATCCTGCCCGAAGGATTTTCTTTGCCATGGTGTGTCCACTAGAATGAGTTCCGAAAGTACCTTCATGTAACTCCGCCATGATCCTTTCTGCCTCACTTTTATCCACACATCGCAGTAAGGTTGAATCATGGTTACGCTTGTAAAGGAGACAATTACTGATGAAGAACTTCGCCGCGAACCTCCTCAGAAACTTTGTATCATTAACAGATGCACCCTCGGGGTATTCCTGAGCCTCAAGATACCTCTTTACCTTGTGAAACCAGGGTTTATTTGCTACCTCTTTAGTTTCAATGTCACAGTAATGTGCAGGTTCGTCCAACCTTTCAATGGTAATCTGGGGAGCCTCGTTGTCCCACTTGACCTTGAACATAGAAGACATCGTAGCTAGCGCGTCTGCCAACTGATTCTCCTCTCTAGGGAAGTGTTCAAAGGTTATCTCCTCGAAGTGCGGAAGCAACGTCAGTACATACTCTTTGTAAGGAATAAGATTTGGATGTTTCGTATACCACTCGCCATTGATCTGACTGATCACGAGAGAGGAATCTTCGAATACACTTAAGAACTTAATCTTAGGTCAATTGCTGCTCGAAGACCTATGATGCACGCTTCATACTCCGCCATGTTGTTGGTGCAGTTGAAACATAATCAGGCGGTAAATGGAGTATGAGAGCCTTCAGGAGATATAATCACGGCGCCAATGCCATTACCCAAAGCGTTTGAAGCTCCATCAAATTACATAGACCATCGGGATCCCTCCTCAGGTCCTTCATCCGGTCCAGATTCTTCACAGTCGGTTACCAACATGATGTTCTCATCCGAGAATTCGAAGTTCATAGACTGGTAATCGTCCACTGCCTGATGTGCCAAATTATTTGCCAACACACTTCCCTTAATTGCCTTTTGGGTCGTGTATTGGATGTCATACTCAGTCAAGATCATCTACCATCTTGCTATTCTTCCGGATAAGGCAGGCTTTTCGAAGATATACTTGATTGGATCCATCTTTGATATCAATAGAGTAGTGTGAGTCAGCATATACTGTCTCAGCCGACGAGCAGCCCATGCCAATGCGCAGCAAGTTTTCTTAAGCAGTGAGTATCGGGTCTCACAGTCGGTAAACTTTTTGCTAAGGTAATAAATAGCATGCTCTTTTTGGCCAGACTCGTCATGCTGCCCCAACACGCACCCCATTGAATTGTCGAGTAATGTCAAGTATAAGATCAAAGGTCTCCCTTCAACTGGAGGCATCCGAATAGGTGGCTCTTGGAGATATTCTTTGATCCTTTCGAAAGCGGCCTGACACTCATCATTCCACTTCACCACTTGATCTTTCTTCAGCAACTTGAAGATTGCCTCACAAGTAGCAGTCAGATGTGAAATGAATCGGGTAATGTAATTCAAACGTCCCAAAAAGCCTCTGACTTCTTTTTCTGTTCGGGGAGCTGGCATCTCCTGTATAGCCTTCACCTTTGCAGGATCCACTTGAATACCTTTATCACTTACGACGAAATCCAGCAACTTACCAGACCTCACCCCGAAGGTGCACTTGTTCGGGTTTAACCTCAGCTTGTACAACTTCAACCTGTCAAATAGCTTCTGAAGGTGGTCAAGATGTTCTTCTTCTGTCTGGGATCTTGCAACCTGTCGTTGATGTATACCTCAATCTCATGATGGATCATGTCATGGAACAAAGCGACCATGGCGCGCTGATACGTTGCCCCAACATTCTTCAATCCGAAAGGAACGACTTTGTAGCAAAAGGTACCCTACTGCATGACAAAGGTTGTCTTCTACATGTCTTCGGGAGCCATCTTAATATGATTATAACCGTAAAAACCGTCCATAAAGTAGAAGACCTTATGTTGTGCGGTGTTGTCAACCAGAACATCGATATGAGGTAGAGGGAAATCATCCTTGGGGCTCGCCCTGTTCAGATCCCTATAGTCAACACACATTCGAACTTTACCATCTTTCTTCGGCACGGGAACCACGTTGTCCACCCACTGTGGGTAAGAAGTAACTGCTAGAAAACTGGCATCAAACTGTTTCATAACCTCAACCTTGATTTTCTCAGACATCTCTGGGCACATTCAGCAAACTTTCTGTTTCACAGGAGGACAGTCTTCCTTGGTAGGCAGGCGGTGAACCACAATATCGGTATCCAACCTGTTGTACCCCAAAATTTTCCCTCTCATATTTCTCAAGACATTGCAAGAAAATCTCCAAGTGGCTCAAGGTAGCTCAAGAGTGGGTCAGACAAATCATCTCATAAGGCAGTCAACCCCAAATTAGGGTTTTGTGTTGCATCAAGATCCTTGAGTCCAAATGACCTCAAGTTCTCCCTAATTTCCTAATATATTCTCAAGATTATCCATGTCAAATTTCAAGCCTTGCAGAGGAAGTTTGCTCAGTCAATTGCTTAAAGGGTCCAAAAATCGACTGTGCTAGGGCAAAAGTCAACTGTGACCTACAAACAGTCAAACTTCAATATTTTTTGTAAACATTCTCATTTTGAAGTATATTTCATCATTTTATCAAGGGTTGATCATGATTCACCAAGGATTGCTCAAAATTCATCAAGACTCAAAAGTTGCTAAATTAGGGTTTTGTAGGAAAAGTCAACTCAACTTTGACCAAGCATAACTTTCTCATACTTTATGAGAAATGACCTATACAAAGCTCATTTTGAATAGGATGCAATTCCATACAATCCATCTTCATACCCTAAGATCAAAAAATTCACTCACAAGAAGTTATAAATTTGGACATTATAGGTCATTTTTGAAAGTCAACAAAAACACCTTTTTTTTCAAAGCTTATAACTTGAGCATGGAACATCAAAATGAGATGATACCAAAATGGTTGGTTATATGACATCTCAAGCTTTATAAAAAGTCCAATAACACTTCCTAAAGTTCAAAATCGAAGAAGTTATGCATTGTTGAAGTTGGACATTATTTCCAAAATTGCCAAAAGTTAACTATCCCCAAAACTTCAAATTTTGTCAAATGGGCCCATTCTTTTCCACTTTATTTTAGCTTACATAGTTGCCCACGTGTCCTAGCTTCAGCCATGAGCCCATATTCTATTTTTGTTATTTAATTTGATTTTTTATTGAATTTATTCATTTTAAATCAAATTAAATCATATAAAATCCAAACTTTGATTACCTAAGATCTTTTTGGTTGTTTCAGGTCTTAATTATCATCATGATCATCATCAAACTCGAATCATACCATACCATGTACAAAAGATTGAAAATTGGCAAATTTGGCAAGTTGTAAAGAGTGAATCAAATCAAATTTCAATGCATTGATGTGGAAGGATTCAGGCCATAATTGTTACCCTAACACAATATGTAATACAAAATCAAGCCAAAGGGACGTGAACAAGGGTTGGAGGCTGCAGCAAGAGGCAGAACGAAGTTTGGAAAAAGTGACAAAAAGCTTGAAATCAAAATCGTACTTAGAGGCAATTTCAGAAGCTTAGACCGGTCCCAATCTCTTCCTGGGGGTTCACACAAGCGATTTGGATCAAAAGCAAGCTTCCTCGCACACCACAATGCACTGTAAGTACCACGATAATCCGCTTCTTTCTTGAATTCATAAATCATCATTCTTGCATCATTTGAGTAAATTATTGGTATATTTGAAATCCTCATAACATTTCCAAACTATTGGCATTATTCAATTTTGTTTATCTGACCTATACTGCAAAATACCATAGCTAGGGTTTCATGGATTTTTTTGGGTGTTTCTGTTTCAGGAATAATTGGCCATCAAGAAGGGTATGGTTGTGACCAGGATGATGAGACGAGCACAACCATGCCTTTAGAATTCATTTTCATGGCTTACAACGGATTTTGGAATGTGCATGACTTATAGTGACGGTCTGTGTCCGTTGGTATAAGTTTGGAATGTTTTAGCCACGAATGGAAGGTTGAAGACGATGCGTGGCAAGGCGTGGTTGGCCTATTTAAACCACGCGCGCATTTTTGTTTTGTTCTGACCATTGACCTGCTTTCTTTTATTATATATTATTTGTATATTATTAACAGAAAAAGCCAAATAGCCTAGTGGTAAGCGTGTACATCCATTAGCCTACAGGACCTGGGTTCGAATTCCAGGTCCCCCAATTTCTCTTTGATTTTTTCTTTCAGGAAATTGTGTGTGTATCCAAGCGTGTAGCCCACCATGGTCCATCAATCCTCCAATTGCCAGATGGCTCAAGGCCAAATCTGATGGCCAAAAGCTGATGGTCCACCATAGACCAAGTCAACACACGCCCACCAGATCTGCAAAGTCAACAAAGGGACAATTCTAATGGGCTTCAAATTGATGTTCAAACACCCTATTTCAGGCCCATACCCCCTAACTCTCATCTATTTTATTTTTTGTTTTAATTAATTGTTTTATTATTTTTCTTTTTTAATTACTAACCAATTAAAATTCTTTTCTTTAAAATGAAATCACAAAAATATTTCTTTATTTAATCAAACTTTAATTTTTATTTTTATTAATAAATACTAATAAATTAATTTAGGTATTAATTAGAATAACTATAAACTATTTTTGTAAATAATTAAAATTAACTAGACTTAATTAGGTTTTTTATTAATTTAATTAATTTTTATTTTCTTTCTTTAAATAACAAAAAACCCAAAAAATAATTTATTTTTATTAATTAATTTATTTAATTTAAATTAGTAATTGATTTAGGATAGTTTCTTTCTTAAAATAAAAAACAACAAAAAAAATGTTTTCTTTCACAAAAAGGGTCAAAACCCTAAATTTGCGCTCGATTTAATTTCCCGCACGCGATTCATTTTCTTTTATCCTATTATGTATCTGATTCCGGTTTGTAATAGTAAATAGGACCTTTATTTATTTTTTATCTCTTTATTTATTTTTAAAGGGTTTGTCTTTGGTGATGTAAATACCCGACGCCTTGTAATTTAAATTCCGCAATTTATTTTCCGCAAATTATAACTGTTAGATGTTTGATAATAGGGATGCATGACAAAACTGAATGTTTTAACCTAAAATCAACTTAGATCACCCTTAACATGTACAAAGATAAAATTAACTGAAAACGACACACTCGCACATGCGCACTCTTAGGGTACATCCCACTTGGTTGCCTTCGTACGCGGTCATTGAGTATAGGTCACTTTAGAGGTTGCCCTCTTGTCCAAAGATCATAGTTGCCTCGAAATGGTTGCCTCGGATATTGTTGCCTCAAAACAAATGATCTAAGAGATTAGGGTTACCGTTAAGGCGTCCTAACATTGCTTTGGTGACCGTAAGTCCCGCATTCGAATTGACCCTCAAACTCCAACGACGGTGCTACCTACTCACTAATAGTAGGATAGCATTGTCTAAAGTAAATTAGCATAGAACGATTCCTTTTTCGAGTAGGTAGATGGTTCTTAGATACTTGCTCTTTCAAAACAAAACAAATTTTTCACACTTACACTTTTCGAACAAAGTTTTCAAAACACTTCATACGCTCTTGAGGACAGAAGCAAGAGTTAAATCGAAGTTTCAAAACAAAAACTTTTTCAAACCCACAAGCACAAAGAAATCAATTTTGAAAACAATTAAGCAAGTACCTAAGAGCCCGTGGATAACCACGGATAGAAAGGGTGCTAACACCTTCCCTTTCTATAATCTACCCCCCGAACCCGAGAAATATCTCGAAAAAAGGAGTAGCTACGTTGGTGTGGCACTTTAGTATGTACCGATATCCCTTGTGGCGCAACGAGGAGAATATGGGTCTGCTAAGGGGTCATTAAGCACCAACTGACCATAGAACCTTTAAATTGACCAACTTGGCCATAGAACACTAGCAATATGCTACACTCATTGAGACTAAACTCTCGCGATGATTCCGGCCGCAAGAAAAGGTTGCTAAACTGGAATTATGACCGATCGAGGGTAGTCAGTGATATTGGGATCCTCTAGGACCCGATTACTATTTTTAGGACAGGTTTGAACCAACTGAACTGAAAGAGGGTAGTATCTAAGCTCCTTGCCAACCTGAAATCTAAGGGCTCTCTGTGTGACTTGTGTGCCTTTACCATGTTTGCTATTTGTGGATACTTGTGGTGTGTTTTCTATCATGACATCATGACATCATAACATTGCATGCATCTTGCATTGGACTAACCTATTTCAAGGACAGGAGGGATTCATCTTTGTTCTGTTTTATAGGTCATGGCACCCATGCGTAGGAACACCATTCGGATCAACTTTGTCCAGATTCCCACTCAGCTTAAGGAATTGGTTGCAAAGGTTTCAGATACTACCTCCTTTATCAGAAGACATGGTCACCTCTTGGGTTTGGTCACTTCCAAATTGGACGAGCAGATGATGAGTGTCTTAGTCCAGTTCTTTGATCCACTATACCATTGCTTTACTTTTCCGGACTACCAGTTGGTCCCTACCTTGGAAGAGTTCTCTGATCTGCTTGGTATCTCTATTCTGGAGCAGACCCTGTTCACAGGTTGGGAGAAGATCCTTAGGCCAGAAGAGATTGCTTCAGCTCTCCATCTGACAAAGGCTGAGGTAATGGCTAATTGGGAGACTCGTAGTGGAGCAAAGGGCTTTTTGACTAAATTATTGGTTGGTAAAGCTAATCAGTTCTAGGACAATCTAGACTTCCAGGCATTTGAAGACATTCTGGCTCTGCTCATATATGGTTTGGTGATGTTTCCTAACTCGGATGCTTTCGTCGATGTGAATGCAGTAAATATTTTCATATCCGGTAATCCTATGCCCACTCTCTTGGGTGACATTCTTCATTCTCTTTATGCCCGTACTGCTCAGAGGCGGGGAACCCTTATGTGTTGTGCTCCATTGTTAGCGAGGTGGTTTATTTCTCACCTCCCCAAATCAGTTTTAAAGAACAAGGAAGGCATGGGATGGGCCTATAGGATTATGTCTCTCTCTCATAATGACATCATTTGGACTATTAAGGGCATGAACGAGGTGGCTATTATTGATCGCTGTGGGGAATACCCCAATATTCCACTGATAGGAACCAATGGAGGGATCACTTATAATATGTGCTTGGCCTTACGTCAGCTTGGACGAGCTAGAAGGGAAGGACCTCATGAGTTGCTAATGCCTAGTATTGTCTTTGATTTCCAGAGGGATAGTGACGAGCAACGCCGCAGGTTCATACGAGCTTGGGATAGAGTTTACAGGTCTGATCCGCACGAGCTGGGTCCGAAGATTTCTCTTCCAATGGAGCCATACCTCTGATGGGTTCGAATCTGTGCCCAAAAGCTAGGAATGCAGTACGAAGCCGTCTTGCCTATAATTGTTGAGGTTGCTGATGAAGAAGGGGTTCCTCCTACCATCCTCCACCCGTACATGCCTACTGACATTGGGGAATTAAAGAGATCATGGATGCAGCTGAGAGAAGAGCGGGATACTTACCGAGAAAAGTATCACGAGCAAGAGCAGAAGATTCAGAAGTTGACAAGACAGTTGGAGAACAAGCAAATCTGCAACGACTATGTCAGCACCAAAGGCAAACGACCATGGGAGCGCTGATTATCTTTTGATTTCTAGCTTTGATTTACTTTTCAGTTTTTCTTTCCTGTAACGCCTTAAAAGGCATCTGTTGAACAATTGAATTCAAAGTTTATCTAATAAAAGTGTGTTTCATTTTTTGTTTACGAATTTGAATCCCTAAAGTCTTTGAAATCATATCATGCGCATATCATTCCCATGCACCTCATAACAGGTACCCCTACAGGTTTTCTCATCTTCTTCGCTGTTTATTTCAGCATCATGTCTTCTAAACCATCAACTGAACAAGCAATCAAGGCTCTGCAAGCTCAAAACGCCCAGTTCCAGGAATTGTTCATGAATCTAGCTAAGGGTCAGTAAGATCTAAAGACCCTTATCCTGAAAGAGAAGAAGAAGAAGAAGACGATCCTATTCAATATGGGTCGCAGATTCGGAAACGATTTATGAGAAGAGGTTGATTTGACCCTCTCATTTAGAGGGAAAGATAATCAGGAAGAAAGGAGGGCTCCTAGCCCTGTGGTTTCAGACAACAAGATGGACTTCGACGAAGACCAGTATCCTCCGGCTGAGGATAGATACAAGCAACTGGAAGACCGGTTGAGTGCGATGGAAGTTCAGAAGGTGCCTGGTCTGGACTTTGGTGATTTGGGTCTGTCATTTGGGGTGGTGATTCCCCACAAGTTCAAAGCACCAGCCTTTGCTAAGTACGACGGGGTTTCTTGTCCAAAACTGCACCTCCACTCTTATGTTAGGAAGATTCAGCCATACACCGCTGACAAGAATCTCTGGATCCACTTCTTTCAAGACAGTCTCTCAGGGGCTCAGCTTGAACGGTTTTACCAGCTAGAAGGAGCTAGTATCCATAATTGGGAGGATTTGGCTGTTTCTTTCTACAAGCAGTACCAATACAATGCCGACCTCGCTCCCACGCGTACCCAACCCCAAGGTATGTCAATGGGTGCGGGCGAAGGTTTCAAAGATTATGCTCAGAAGTGGAGGGACCTCGCTGGTAGAGTGAAACCACCCTTGGCTGATCGGGAGCTTGTGGATATGTTTCTGGGGACCTTGTCTGGTCCGTATTTCAACCATCTGATTGGAAGTTCTTCATCCGGGTTCACAAAGCTGATTATGACTGGGGAAAGGATTGAGGCTGGTATCAAATCTGGTAAAATACAGAAGGGTGCTACATCAGGCACCGAGAAGAAGCCTATTAAGAAGGAGTCTAGTGCTGTTTACAGTTTAAGAAGTCAGAATAGACCTGAACACCGCCAAGCTGTTAATGCGGTGGTTATATCAAGACCTGCTGGTGCTCCTCAGCGCAACAATCAGTCAAGGGCCGAGAGACCGCAAAGGCAATTCACTCAGCTCAACATGACTTTGTCTCAGATTCTGCCACAGTTATTAAAGACCAGTCTAGTGATTCCAAGGGAGGCCCCGAAGAATCCAAATACAACATCACCGAAGTACAACCCAAATGCCCGTTGTGCTTTTCACTCTGATAGCCCGAGGCATGATACGGATGACTGCTGGGTCTTGAGGAACAAATTACAGGACTTGATTGATGCGAAGGAGATTGAGTTTGAAGCACCTGAAAGACCTAATGTTGTGACTGCTCCTATGCCCAAGCATGGAGTGAATGCTATAGATGAAGACTCGTTTGTGGTTTCTGTGAAAGACATTATTACTCCCTTAATGATTGTGAAGAAGAACCTTTTGTTATCTGGTTTATTTCTGGGCTGTGACGAAGGTTGTCATATGTTTTCTGTTCTATCTACCGGTTGCCATCTTTTGAAGTCAGGTGTCCAACGCCTGATGGATAATAAAGAAATTCTGTTTGAGAAGACTCTTGTTCCTTTGATTCCTACTGAAGAAGTTGCTATAATCACCATTTTCGACAATTCTTCCAAGGCTTCCTCGAGAAAGCCTGTTAGAATTACATATGTTCCAAGAATATCACCATTGATCATCACTGTTCCCGGGCCTATCCCCTACACATCTGATAAAGCTGTCCCTTGGCACTACGGGGCTGATGTTTATTATCACGGAGTTAAACAAGATTTGGATGCTGATACTGACGTCAGCAATACTGTTGGGCCTGCCAAAGTCACCCACAGTGGAAGACTTTTCTCCCCTGATATCTCTCCACCAACTGTTCGGAAACCTGTTGTTATCACACCTGCCAGTGTACCTGCTGCTGTTCCTATCCAAGTTCCAATTCTTACCCCTGTTGCCGAGTCATCTGACACTCGGGGCAAAGGGACCACTGATGAGCCTGCCCCGACGGAGGCGCCGAAGAAGATTACTGTTGAAGCCTCTAGACAAGAGATGGAGGAAATTTTGAAAATCATCAAAAAGAGCGACTATAATATAGTCGAGTAGCTGGGGTAAACCCCGTGCAAAATCTCTATGTTGTCTCTGTTACTTTGCTCAGAAGCCCATGCCAAGGCTCTGATTGCTTTCCTGGAGACTGCACATGTACCGCAAGAGACATCAGCTGATCAGTTTAAAGATTGCGTGGCTAGTCTGACGGCTGATAATAGGTTGGGTTTCTCTGACGCCGACTTGACTGCTAAGGGGAAAAATCACAATGACGCCCTGCATGTCTCCATTAAACGCAGGGGCACTACTCTAGCTCATGTGTTAGTGGATACTGGGTCTTAGTTGAATGTGTTACCCAAGAAAGCACTGGACTGGTTAGACTGTGAAGGGCTGGAGCTGAAGCTAAGCAACATTGTAGTTAGGGCTTTTGATGGATCCAAGAGGATGGTACACGGAGAAGTGGATATTTCGGTTAAGGTTGGTTCTCAGATTTTCGCATCTACATTCTATGTGATGGACATTCGGCCATCTTATTCTTGTTTGTTGGGTCGTCTGTGGATCCACAAAGCTGGGGAAGTAACCTCAACGCTCCACCAGAAGCTAAAGTACCCGGTAAAAGGGAAAATTGTGACAGTACAAGGAGAGGAGGAGTACATGGTGAGCCACCTCAACTCTTTCCAATATGTAGAGATGGATGGGGAGTTCATTGAGACCCCGTTTCAACATTTTGAAGAGGTTCCCCAGACGCTGGCATCAGCTGAGACTGTTGTTGAAGATCCTCCAATGAAGATGGCTTCCTTCAAGGATGCCCGGGCTGTTGTTGAGAAAGGTGGGTGTGCAAATTGGGGCCAACTCCCTGATTTTGCACATAAGACTAACAAATTTGGTTTGGGTTTCACTGCAGAAGCTCAAAGGGTTGTTCGGAATGCACAGATTGGAAGACCTTCCATGTTCATCAGCAATTCAGGAGTGAATGCCATTGAAGACAATGTTGAAGAGTTTGAGTTCGACAGTTGGATCTATCCTACTACTGATGGTAGACTAAGCAACTGGACAACAAAGGACTTCATCCCAATTTATTTTGTTACCCAGTAATGAGACTTTTGTTTTGTAGTTGTAACAGACAATGTTTTAAACTTTACGGCCCGATGTCTTACCCGGGGCACCGTGGCTTCATTTGTGAGGGATTTATGTGTGTCATCTACATATATCATTAATAAAAGCATTGGACATTTCTTGCATTTCAAATTTTGCGCTCCTTGTTTTTCTTTTATTATATATTCCAAAATAGCTATTTTACACACACTCACATATCATGATCTACATCCATTCTGGATCCCACTGATAACGACTCTGCTACGGCCAGTTATGACTTCGAAAGTCCGATCAACTTAGCCGAAGACGAAGGTGAAGATGATTGCGAAGTGCCTGGGGAATTTGCTAGACTATTGCTTCAAGAAGAGAGGGCCATACTACCTCCAAGCCACCAATTCTGATGCCTCCAATTGCAGGAAGACTGTTGATCCTATGCTCAAAATGCTGGATAATACAATGAGGTGTGTGCTGGGGCAACATGACAAGTCTGGCCGAAAAGAGCATGCTATTTACTGCTTTAGCAAAAAGTTTACCGACTGTGAGACCCAATACTCACTGCTCGTGAGAACTTCCTGCACTTTGGCATGGGCTGCTCGCCAGTTGAGACAATACATGCTGGCTCATACTACCCTTTTGATACCAAAAGATGTGAACGTCTTGACAGCTCCGTGGCCTTTTGCAATGTGAGGCATTGATATGATCGGCGAGATCAGACCTACGGCATCTAACGAGCATCGTTTCATCCTGGTAGCAATTGATTACTTTACGAAATGGGTTGAAGCAGCTTCCTTTGCTACGGTAACCAAGAACGTCATGGCACGGTTCATTCGGCACAATCTCATTTGTCGATACGGTATACCAGAGAGGATCATTACAGACTATGGTACAAATCTCAACAACAAGATGATCACCGAACTCTACAAGAAGTTCAAGATACAGCATCACAACTCTTCTCCATACCGGCCGAAGATGAATGGGGCTGTTGAAGCGGCTAATAAGAACATTAAGAAGATTGTGCAGAAGATGACGGTGACATACAAAGACTGGCACGAGATGTTACCATTTGCTCTTCATGGGTCAGCATGAACGTCAATAGGGGCAACACCCTATTCCTTGGTATATGGTATGGAGGCAGTCTTACCCATTGAAGTTCAGATACCCTCTCTTTGGATTATGAAGGATGCAGGTTTGAGCAAAGATGACTGGATCCAGACCCGGCTTGATCAGCTGAACCTAATTGACAAGAAGAGACTTACTGCTATTTGTCATGGTCAGACGTATCAAAAGTGTATGATCAAGGCATTTAACAAGAAAGTTAGACGACAAGAGTATCAAGTTGGGGATCTGGTGATCAAGCGCATCATCTTACCTCAAGGTGATCCCAGGGGAAAATGGACCCCTACTTACGAAGGGCCATTTATGGTTAAGTACATTTTCTCAGGAGGAGCTATGATTCTAACCACCATGGATGGTGACGACCTTCCTCACCCCGTCAATACAGACATAGTGAAAAGATACTACGCATAATCAAAGACCCGCTAGGTTGACTGGCCTAGGCAAAAATAAGGGCTTCCCGGCGAACCAAAAGGGTTCGGGAAAAAATAAGGGATGAAAATGAAAAAACTGTACACCCGACAAGTCGAAAACCTGAAAAGGCGACTTGGGCAAAAAAGGGTATCCCGGTGGGCTGAAACCCCGAAAGGGAGGTCCAGGCAAAAATTAGGGATCAAAGCGTAACACTATGTCTCATTGGATCACCTTGCAACCAGAATTCGGTATCGACTATCAAGCTCGGACGGCGCTAATCAATCTGATCTACCTTCAACCAAGTAGCAAAGTGATGAGATGCTCGAGGATATAAAGGCAATAGCAGAGTTGGAACCCAGTGGGATTATTCACATAGCTGTTTTGTTTCTTTTTCACAAATTGTATAAACTCTATTTGTTCGACGGCATTCTCTTACTAGGACGTCAGCCTCTTGTACAAAAACGCCTATTTACAGGCCAAACTTCAAAATCAATACAATTCATTTTCATAGAAATCTCAAACTGTTTTTCCTCTTTCTGTTTTGTTTTGCAAAGAACGTCTAATGTTCATTTTTGATATATGCATTTGACATTAATTGTTGCTCATAAATATTTACATGCGAAACAAAAAAACAATTACTGGTAATATCAGAAATAGGGGCAAATAATATTTGTCCAAGCTTTACGGTTGCTCTATCCACCAGGTACAAAGGTAGATTCAGCTGAAGAATATGGTTGAGATGCATTCACTCCCCGCAGAGTAAGAAAAGACAGTAATGATAGCTCTCCCCAGCTAAGACTTACCACTGTGAATGAATCGATAATATTCTCCCCAAGCAGAGTTTATCTACCATCAACACTGAAAAGGCTTAATATCTCCGACAGTCTTAATATTCCCCAACGGAGTATAAGAATATTCCCCGGAAGAATACAAGATATCCCCAGTGGAGTTTAAAATTTTTCCCAGCGCAGTCTGAAGAAGCTTCCCCAGTGGAATTTGGAGAATCATCCCCAGTAGACTTTGGAAGATTGTCCCCAGCAAGCTCAAAGGATTATCCCCACAAGATTCTAAAAGGTTATCCCCAGTGAATCCGCAACTGAAAGATTATCCCCAGCAGAGTTCTTCCCTTTCACAACCAAGAAGTCAATCCCCAATAGGATTCAATATCACCAGCGACGGTAATTCATCCTCAGCGGAATTTATCAGCGATATCCTCAGCAGAGCATCTCTTCCCCACAGAGTAGTCTCCTCATCAACTTATTCCCCAACAAAGTTATCCTCTCCTGCAGGTTTAGCCTCACAGTTATCTTCATTCGCTATCCCCAGCGGAAACGAAGAATTCAACTCTTTTCTCCAGCAGCTATCCAGGATTTATTTCCCCCAACTAAAAGCACTACATTTCCATACATCATGATACATGCATATATGCATCATACAACACAATCTCATTTATTTTGAGAACATCATTGCTTGATATATATCATGCATTACATACGACTGACCTTTACCTTTCAGGAAGGATGTAGTTAAGTTCTCAGCTATGTCGAAGACCTTACCGGTTCTTAAATCTCAACTGAATTATTCTCGGTTGAATTACAGATAAGGTTCTCAATCTCGACAATTTTTCTCTGTCGAAGTGTGGACAAGTTCTTAAATCTCAATAGAATTATCCTCCATTGAAGTAAACAGACAGTCCTAGATCTTGATGAAGATGTTTCCCTCAGTCGAAGACCTGACCGATTCTTAAATCTCAACTGAATTATCCTCGGTTGAATTACAGATAAGGTTCTCAATCTCGACAATTTTTCTCCATCAAAGTGTGGACGAGTTCTTAAATCTCAACCGAATTATCCTCCGTTGAAGACCAAACAGTCCTAGATCTTGATGAAGATGTTTCCCTTAGTCGAAGACCTGACCGGTTCTTAAATCTCAACTGAATTATTCTCGGTTGAATTACAGATAAGGTTCTCAATCTCGACAATTTTCCCCCATTGAAGTGTGGACGAGTTCTTAAATCTCAACAGAATTATCCTCCGTTGAAGACTAGACAGTCCTAGATCTTGATGAATATGTTTCCCTTAGTCGAAGACCTGACCGGTTCTTAAATCTCAACTGAATTATTCCCGGTTGAATTACAGATAAGGTTCTCAATCTCGACAATTTTCCTCCGTCGAAGTGTGGACGAGTTCTTAAATCTCAACAGAATTATCCTCCGTTCAAGACCAGACAGTCCTAGATCTTGATGAAGATGTTTCCCTTAGTCGAAGACCTGAGCGGTTATTAAATATCAACTAAATTATTCTCGGTTGAATTACAGATGAGGTTCTCAATCTCGATAATTTTCCTCCGTCGAAGTGTGGACGAGTTCTTAAATCTCAAAAGAATTATCCTCCGTTGAAGACCAGACAGTCCTAGATCTTGACGAAGATGTTTCCCTTAGTCGAAGACCTGACCGGTTCTTAAATCTCAACTGAATTATTCTCGGTTGAATTACAGATAAGGTTCTCAATCTCGATAATTTTCCTCCGTCGTAGTGTGGACGAGTTCTTAAATCTCAACAGAATTATCCTCCGTTGAAGACCAGACAGTCCTAGATCTTGATGAAGATGTTTTCCTCAGTCGAAGACCTGACCAGTTCTTAAATCTCAATTGAATTAGTCTCGATTGAATTACATATAAGGTTCTAAATCTCGACAGATTTCTCCCCAGTTGAATTACGGACAAGTTCTTAAAACTCAGCAGAGATGTTCTCTCAGCTAAGGTACAGGCAAGTTCCTAAATCTCAACAAAGATCATGCTTCCCCAGCGGAATCTTCCACAACAACAGGTATGCAAGTTCTCGCTAAGGAATCTCTTATGCGATCGACACTCCTTCAGATGGCATCTTTAAGCCCATCCTCCCGCCATCAATCTCCAAATGGCATCTGTAAGCCCATTCCCGACATCACAAGGCTGATACCACTTCATGCAAGTGCAAATTTCTGGGCACTCTAGTGTTCAATCATCTTCCACCTTCGGATCACGAAAGGCATGAAAGCCAATCTACTTCAAGATTTTTTGTAAAAATTCTCATTTTGAAGTATATTTCATCATTTGATCAAGGGTTGATCATGATTCACCAAGGATTGCTCAAAATTCATCAAGACTCAAAAGTTGCTAAATTAGGGTTTTGCAGGAAAAGTCAACTCAACTTTGACCAAGCATAACTTTCTCATACTTTATGATAAATGACCCATCCAAAGCTCATTTTTAAGAAGATGCAATTACATACAATCCATATTCATACCCCAAGATCAAAAAATGCACTCATAAGAAGTTATAAATTTGGACATTATAGGTCTTTTTTAAAATCAACAAAAACACCTTTTTTTCCAAAGCTTATAACTTGAGAATGGAACATAAAAATGAGATGAGACCAAAAGGGTTGGTTAGAGGACATCTCAAGATTTCTAAAAAGTCCAAGAACACTTCTAAAGTTCAAAATTGAAGAAGTTATGCATTGTTGAAGTTGGACATTTTTGCAAAATTGCCAAAAATTAACTATCCCCAAAACTTCAAATTTTGTCAAATGGGCCCATTCTTTTCCACTTGATTTGAGCTTGCATAGTTGCCCACGTGTCCTAGCTTCAGCTATGAGCCCATATTCTATTTTTATTATTTAATTTGATTTTTTATTGAATTTATTCATTTTAAATCAAATTAAATCATATAAAATCCAAACTTTGATTACCTAAGATCTTTTTGGTTGTTTCAGGTCTTAATTATCATCATGATCATCATCAAACTCAAATCATACCATACCATGTACAAAAAGATTGAAAATTGGCAAATTTGGCAAGTTGTAAAGAGTGAATCAAATCAAATTTCAATGCATTGATGTGGAAGGATTCAGGCCATAATTGTTACCCTAACACAATATGTAATACAAAAGCCAGCCAAAGGGACGTGAACAAGGGTTGGAGGCTGCAGCAAGAGGCAGGATGAAGTTTGGAAAAAGTGACAAAAAGCTTGAAATTAAAATCGTACTTAGAGGCAATTTCAGAAGCTTAGACCGGTCCCATTCTCTTCCTGGGGGTTCACACAAGCGATTTGGATCAAAAGCAAGCTTCCTCGCACACCACAACGCACTGTAAGTACCACGATAATCCGCTTCTTTCTTGAATTCGTAAATCATCATTCTTGCATCATTTGAGTAAATTATTGGTATATTTGAAATCCTCATAACATTTCCAAACTATTGGCATTATTCAATTTTGTTTATCTGACCTATTATGCAAAATACCATAGCTAGGGTTTCATGGATTTTTTTGGGTGTTTCTATTTCAGGAATAATTGGCCATCAAGAAGGGTATGGTTGTGACCGGGATGATGAGACGAGCACAACTATGCCTTTAGAATTCATTTTCATGGATTTCAACGGATTTTGGAATGTGCATGACTTATAGTGACGGTCTGTGTCCGTTGGTATAAGTCTGGAATGTTTTAGCCATGGATGGAAGGTTGAAGACGATGCATGGCAAGGCGTGATTGGCCCATTCAAACCACGCGTGCATTTTTGTTTTGTTCTAACCATTGACCTGCTTTCTTTTATTATATATTATTTGTATATTATTAACAGAAAAAGCCAAATAGCCTAGTGGTAAGCGTGTACATCCTTTAGCCTACAGGACCTGGGTTTAAATCCCAGGTCCCCCAATTTCTCTTTGATTTTTTCTTTCAGCCAATTGTGTGTATCCAAGCGTGTAGCCCACCATGGTCCATCAATCCTCCAATTGCCAGATGGCCCAAGGCCAAATCTGATGGCCAAAAGCTGATGGTCCACCATAGACCAAGTCAACACACGCCCACCAGATCTGCAAAGTCAACAAAGGGCCAATTCTAATGGGCTTCAGATTACTGTTCAAACACCCTATTTCATGCACATACCCCCTTACTATCATCTATTTTATTTTTTGTTTTAATTAATTGTTTTATTATTTTTCTTTTTTAATTACTAACCAATTAAAATTCTTTTCTTTAAAATGAAATCACAAAAATATTTCTTTATTTAATCAAAATTTAATTTTTATTTTTATTAATAAATACTAATAAATTAATTTAGGTATTAATTAGAATAACTCTAAACTATTTTTGTAAATAATTAAAATTAACTAGACTTAATTAGGTTTTTTATTAATTTAATTAATTTTTATTTTCTTTCTTTAAATAACAAAAAACCCAAAAAATAATTTATTTTTATTAATTAATTTATTTAATTTAAATTAGTAATTAATTTAGGATAGTTTCTTTCTTAAAATAAAAAACAACAAAAAAGATGTTTTCTTTCACAAAAAGGGTCAAAACCCTAAATTTGCGCTCGATTTAATTTCTTGCACGCGATTCATTTTCTTTTATCCTATTATGTATCTGATTCCGGTATGTAATAGTAAATAAGACCTTTATTTATTTTTTATCACTTTATTTATTTTTAAAGGGTTTGTGTTTGGCGATGTAAATACGCGACGCCTTGTAATATAAATTCCGTAATTTATTTTCCGCAAATTATAACTGTTAGATGTTTGATAATAGGGATGCATGACAAGACTAAATGTTTTAACCTAAAATCAACTTAGATCACCCCACTTGGTTGCCTTCGTATGCGGTCATTGAGTATAGGTCACTTTAGAGGTCGCCCTCTTGTCCAAAGATCATAGTTGCCTCGAAACGGTTGCCTCGGATATTGTTGCCTCAAAACAAATGATCTAAGACATTAGGGTTACCGCTAAGGCGTCCTAACATTTATTTGGTGACCGTAAGTCCCGCTGTTGTACCCCAAAATTTTCCCTCCCATATTCCTCAAGATTTGTCAAGAATAATCTTCAAATTGCTCAAAGGTTGCTCAAGGGGTAGACAGTCAAATCACTTCCTAGGACAGCTGAAATTAGGGTTTTGGTTCTTTCAAGGAATTTGGGGTTTTTAATGGTTCAATCAAGTCTCATATGCATATATACATTCTCAAGCACCTACATGCCAAGTTTCAAGACTCACAGTGCCAATTTGCACAGTCAAAAGCTCCATTTGATCCACAGTCAACTGCAAGGGCAAAATGGTCATTTTACAGTCAAAAGTCGGAATTTTTTGGTCAACATCTTATTTTGAGTCCACAATCATCATTTGATCAAGTCTTGATCATGATTCCACAAGAATAGCTCAAAAATCATCAAGATGCAAAAAGTTACTATTTTTGGACAGTAGAAAAGTCAACTGTATCTTGACCAGGGCATAACTTTTTCATGGTTTGTATGAAAAATCCCATCCAATGCTCATTTTGAAGGGGATGCAATTTCCTACAATCCATCTTAACACTCCAAGATCAAGAAATGCACTCACAAGATGTTACCAATTTTTACATTATAGGTCAAATTCAAAAGTCAACAAAAGTACACTTTGAGTCAAAGGCCATAACTTGAGATTGGTAAATCCAAATTACATGGGACCAAAGGCATTGGTTAGAGGACTTCAAGAACTTTCCAAAATGTCCAAGAACATGGTCATATGATCAAATTTGAGCAAGTTGTGCATTGGATAAGTTGGGAAATTTTCATGAATTTGCAAAAGTCAACTTTGCTCAAAACACCTTATTTTTGCTAATGGGCCTCAAACCTCTTCTTGAAACTTCATCCATGACCTATGCACGACCCATCAAGCTTAATGGAATTTATTTTATTATTTTTATTGATTAATTGGATTTTTAATTAATATTAATTCATTTAATCAATTTAAATCACAAGAAAATAGAAGATTTGGTTTTTAAATCTTTTTGTGAAGCAAATAGGACCTAAAAATGCTGGCAAATTCGTGCACAAGTCAAAGATATAAAAAAATCCAAAATTGGCAACTTTGTTCAATCATGAAAAATCAAAAAGATTTAATTTCCAATCAAATCTTTAAACTTGAATGCACATGGATTGGATCCAATTTTTTGACCTAATTTGTTTCCTTTATATGTATGCAAGCTAACCTGACCTAGGGGACGTGAAGAAAGCTGCAGAAACAGCCATAGCACATTGAAAAAATTCCAAGAAAATTGAAAACTGATCTTTGCTTTCTAGGGCGATTCAAGGTTTTTTGTTGATTCTAATACACTGCAGGAAGTTTCAGGAGTGTTTTGCAATCCAATTCAAGCGTTAAAGCTCAAAGAATCAAAGAACACAGTTTCACGGTTTGCCTTCTTTATTCAAAATCGTATTTCATAATTCATGCATATTTAACATGTTCTTGTGATTGATTTGTGTTGCTAGGAACCATACGAAGCTAATGGTATCATTTAATTGAACTATAACTCCCTGAATCACAAGATGCCATGAACGATTTTTTAGGGTTCTTAAGTTTTAAATTGGGGATTCCTAAACCAGGAAAAATTGAGACTATTAAGATACATGACTGAATTCGTGAGGACAAGACGAACGAGAACCACACCTCGCGAAATATTTATATATACTGAGCTTCTATTCGCTATTTTTCGTTGCAATGGTTAGTGGGGGTTAAAACCCCCGCTATCTGATATTATTTTTACAGGGCAAGCAAAGAAGATGATGAGGTGTTGATACATGGTTGGACAGTTCAAAAGAGCGCGTGTTTATTTTTGTTTTACAGCATATTGATTTGTTTCCCAATATAATATTTGTCTCTTATGCTAATAACGATTAAGGCAGCATGGTGGAGTGGTTGAGCAAGCGTCCAATGAGTGCTGAGACCTGGGTTCGAACCCCAGGTCTCCCCAAAACATTTATTTCTTTTTTCTTCACATGTTCACATGCAGGTTCCAAAGTGAGGTCTACCGTATACCTCAAATATCAATGCGCCATGTATCTCCAAGCTTGGATCCAGTGGTTATGAGTGGGAGACCACCATGGTCCTTAGTCAATATGCGCATGGGTGATCAGGAAAGTCAAAGGGCTTGCAGCAATTGGGCCACAAATTTCCAGACACGCCTCCTAATTGGGCCAACACCCCCTGGGTTATTTTCTTTTATTTTCTTCTTTTATATTTTTCACTTAATTATTATTAATTATTATTATTATTAGTTAATTAACCAAATTAATTTTTCATAATAAATTCAGAAAACTAAAAATATAATATTTTTTTTATTATTATTTATTAAAATTAATTTCACCCTTAATTAGTTATTTTGTAAATAAATATAATTAACTAACTTAGTTTTAATTAGGTTAATTTTAATATTTTCATAATAATTTAAAATCAACATAGAATTAGGGTTCTTGACAATTTTGACCATTTTTTTTATTTCTCCTTAACACATAAAAAACTTAAGAAAAATATTTCTTTCTTTTAATTAATTAATTAGATTAGGTTTAATTTAATTAAGTACAAAATAACAAAATTTCTTTCTTTCTCAAAAAAGGGTCAAAACCCTAAGGACTTCTCCGATCCAATTTTACTCGCGCGTGTGATTTTTTATTCCTATTATTTTTGATCCATTATTATGTAATTGCTCCGAGGATGTAATAGCTTTAATTAGGACTTTTTATCGCTTTCATTTATTTTCCGCAATTTACTTTTCAAGGGTTTGTTTTTGGCGATGTAAATACCCGACGCCTTGTAATAGCGTAGCTTTACTTTCCGCAATTTATTTTCCGCAACTATTAACTGCTAGATGTATGCTAACTAGGCTATGCATGACAAGATATCTCTTAAATTAAAATCAATCGTAGCTCACCATAACATGTGCAAAGATAACTTAACATGAAACCTGACACACTCGCACATGCCACTCTTAGGGTACACCTCACTTGGTTGCCTCGACGTGGTCATTAAGTATAGGGTGTTTTAGAGGTCGCCCTCCTGTCTAAAGATCAAAGTTGCCTCGAAACAGTTGCCTCGGATAAAAACGATCTAAGACATTAGGGTTACCGCTAAGGCGTCCTACTATTGCTTTGGTGACCACATGTCCCATAGAATCGAATTGACCCGAAACTCCAACGACGGTGCTACCTACTTCTCAATAGTGGGATAGTACTGTCTAAAGGACATTTACACAGCTTAATTTCTTTTGAGTAGGTAGAGGTTCTCAGGTACTTGCTCTTTCAAAACAAAAATACTTTTCGCACCTACACTTTTCAAACAAAAGTTTTCAAACAACACTTCATACACTCTTGAGGACAGATACAAGAGTTAAATCGAAGTTTTCAAACAAACTTTTTCAAAACCCATAAACACCAGAAAAGCAAAACATTTTGAAAACATAGTGAGCAAGTATCTAAGAGCCCGTGGATAACCACAGATAGAAAGGGTGCTAACACCTTCCCTTTCTATAATCTACCTCCCGAACCCGAGAAACATCTCGAAAAGGAATTTTGCTGTGCTTTTGTCCTTTCCTTGTTGAAGAAAATAAAAGACGGTGGCGACTCTTGCTTACCGCGACATTTTGCTAAACACAAACGCGAACCAGCATTTCAAAACAGTCAGTTCTATTTCCATCGATCACAGAACTGGCGACTCTGCTGGGGACTTAATAAGTGAGGTATACCTTAGGAATAGATTACTGTGTTTTCAATTGCATGCTCTGTATGATTTATCTTTGTGGGCTTGTATCGGAGTTTCATAGATCCTAACCCGGATCTGGGGAATACCCTTTAGGTAAGTAGCAATAAACTGTGAGGGACCTGTCCGGCGTAGACCGACACGGGTGAAGCAATAGCTACGTTGGTGTGACACCTTGGTCTGTACCGATATCCCTTATGTTGGAACGAGGAGAATATGGGTCTTCTGAGGAGTCATTAAGCACCAACTGACCTTAGAACCTTAAATTGACCAACTTGGCCATAGAACAGTAGCAGTATGCTACACTCATTGAGGCTAAACTCTCGCGATGGTTTCGGCCGCAAGAAAAGGTTGCCAAACTAGAATTATGACCGATCGAGGGTAGTCAGTGATATCGAGATCCTCTAGAACCCGATTACTATTTTTAGGACAGGTCTTAACCTACTGAAACTGAAAGAGGGTAGTACCTAAACTTCACGCCAGCCTGAAATCTAAGGGCTCTCTTGTGTGACTTGTGTGCCTTTACCATGTTTGCCTTTTGTGAATACTTGTGGTGTGCCTTTATCATAACATCATAACATCATAACATCATCACATCATAACATTGCATACATCTTGCATAAGGACTAACCCATTTCAAGGATCTCAAGGGTTTGTGATGCAGGTCATGATGAACCAAATGTCTAGCAAGGGGCAAAGGGGATTTATTTTCCTCTAGCCAAGGTTGTTTAGAGATCAAAACATGATAACTTGAGTCAGGGGCTATGACCCACTCGATATGGTGAGCTTGACTCTTGAAGAAGGACTCTTAATAACAGGAAGCTCCTTCAATCAAGCTGCAAAATTCAAATTCTAACAGTTTCCTATTTACCCCGCGAGATCCTTGAAAACATTGCATACATATATCATACATATCATTGCATCACAGGTCACCCTTTACAGGTCTCTCACGTTCTCGTTGTTTATTTCAGCAATGGATTTCCAACAAGACAACCAGGATCTTCATACTCAAGAGACTCAGTTTAGGGAAATCTTCCTAAGCCTATCCAAGGGGCAGGAAGAGTTGAGAACACTCCTCATGGGGAATTTGGTCAAGAAAAGTCCTGAAGACAGTAAGGACGAATGGCTGAATCATCTGCAAGCTGAGGTAGATGCAATGAAAACCCAGATGCTGGGCCAGATGGCTCTTATCCAAGGCTTAGCTCGGGAGCAAGAAGAGTTGAGAACCGTGATAAACCAGCTTCATCAAGACAGATACAACAGTATGAAGCAAATAGTCAAGGTTGAGGATCAAGTCATTAATCAACTTCCGAGAAGTCAAAGGTTTGGTTTAATGAAGAATGGACCTCTCCAGGGTGCCACTACCTCACAGGTCCAACAACAACCTGACCATAAGCAACGGGTTACTCCGAGGCCGTTTACCAAGCTCAACATGCCGATGTCCCAAGCTTTGCAACACCTGTTGAATTTGAATCTGGTGACGTTGGTAGGACCTCACCCGAATCCTAAGACTTCTTCACCCAACTACAATCCTGATGCCAGGTGTGCATACCATTCTAACAGCTCGGGGCATGATACTGACGACTGTTGGAAGTTGAGGTACAAAATCCAAAACCTGATTGATGAAGGAGCATTGGAGTTCACACAAGATGGTCAGGCTGAGTTCTTCTACTATCCCTCCAAGGTTCACCATTTGAAGTGACAAGTCCTGAGACGAGAATACTTTTGGTTCATTGGAATTTTCAATTTGTAATTTTCTTCTGATTGTTCAAACATTTATTCATGTCAAACTTTATTACTTTATCAATGCATCGCATATGTCTGTTTTGAATCAATCCATTCGTATCCACTATATTCAAATTGCTTTCATTCTTTGTGATGTTCAACTCTTGATTAAAAAAAAATTCTAAACCTTTTGAGGGAGGATGACGAAAACGATACCACGATCTTTACAGTATGCTTTTGAACAGACCCCGCTGATGAGGTATATGAATTGTTTTAAATCCTAAATAGTGGAGTTATAAGGAAGATAATCCCTCGTCAACCCCTTTGAGCCAAAGAAGTTGGAGTTTTTCTTTTTCACAAAAATTAAAACCCTTAATTATAACCAGGGGCAGGGTAGTTTTCTCAGTTGATCCAGGTGCACAATGAATGGCATCAAAGGAGTCAGGCCAAAACAAAAGACTGTGATGGTTCCCTATAATCGTCAAGACAGGCAGTCATTATCGCTCGAAATAAAAAGCCCAACAAGTCAAAACCTATGAAGGAGACTTACAAAAAACTGGGGCATCCCGCTGACTGTAATCACAAAAGAAACAGTTCAGGCAAAAAGACAGGGATGATAAAATCAAAAAGAAAGAGGTCCTACAAACCCTCAACAAAAAAAAGACTGTCCGTTCAAAATAAATTGTCAGTATCCGAACCATCACCGGAATATCAGAGTAAGGATTCAAAAAAGATCTAATGCATGATTAGCTGAGTTTAGGACCGAAGAACATCACAAAGAGCGGGTGGGTACAAATAAAATTTGAGCCTTTATCCTTTGTTCTTAAACCGTGAACCAGGCCACGTTATAACCCTTAAAAGTATTAGCTAAAGCACGGGTTAGTCCAAAAGCATACTGTTACAAAAGGTATCCTAACTCCTGTAGGGCTCGCTGTAAAATCCTGAGTTGACATCACATTTTACAAAAATTCACTTGTTTTATTGAATAAATGCATTTTCAAAATTTCAAGACAGACATAAGCTTTGCATTCTTAAAATAACATTGTTTGCATATGACTATTTGTTCAACAACAGAGAAATTCGCACGACGAATATCTAGTGAACAAAAACCTTCTCAACAAAAAGAGTCACCTCAAGCGGAAAAAACACTTCCAACCAAGGGGCAGACATGATCATTGTCCATCATCTGGGGCAGTCCAGTCAAGATTCAAGGAATCAAGGATGCCAAATAGCCTGGGGAAAATCTCCATCTGAATCAATTGGGGCATTGAACATGAATTCCAGCAACGAATCTTACCCGATCAAACATCTTCTGGTAGTATGGCAACACAATACTATTGACAGTGACAACTCCCTACATCCTGAGAGCATGGACATAGTCAAAAAAATACTACGTATAATCAAAGACCCGCTAGGTCGACTGGCCTAGGCAAAAATAAGGGCTTCCCGGAGAACCAAAAGGATTCGGGCAAAATGAGGGATGAAAATGAAAAAATTTGCATACCCGGTAAGTCGAAAACCTGAAAAGGCGGCTTGGGCAAAAAAGGGTATCCCGATGGACTGAAAACCCGAAAAGGCGGTCCAGGAAAAAATTAGGGATCAAAGCGTACGACTATGTTCCGTCATCTCGTCACTTGCCTACCAGAAGAAGATTTGTCAATCGACAGTTATCAAGCACCTCCACAGGTACCTTCTCCCACAGAAGCTGGGGCAATAAGAATTGTCCGAACTGTACAAGTCGCTCTGTCCACTAGGTACCAAGGTAGATTCAGCTGAAGAATATGACCAAGATACCTTCACTCCCCGCAGAGTAAAACAATAATGGTAGTTATTCCCCACTGAGACTTGCAACTATGAGCAAATCAGCGATACTCTCCCCAAGCAGAGTTGGTCTACCATCAGCCCGAAAAAGCTCGGTATCCCCAGTAGATTCTGGAAGCTTGTCCCCTGCAGAGAACAAGTGCATCTCCCCAGCCATATTCAGAGGTTATCCCCCACAAGAGTCTAATTGGGTTATCCTCAGCAAGTTGCAACTGAAAGATCATCCCCAGCGAAGTTCTTTCTACCTCCAGTGGAGTTCATCATCAAAATCCCCCAACAGAGCTTATCAACGAAGTCCCCAGCGGAGTTATCGTTAAAATATCAGCGAAGCATCTCTTCCCACAGAGTAATTCCCCGCAGAGTAATCTCTTCACCAGGTTTATCCCCCAACGGAGTCATCTTCTCCTACCGGTTTATTCTTGCAATCATCTTCGTTCATCATCCCCAGCGGAAACGAAGAACTCGGCTCTTCAATATCAGCCCAGGATTTAACAAACTCCCTGGCATTTGTCAAGGATTTATTTTCCCAGACAAAAATACATTCATAAACATATCACATTTCACATCTCCTATTTACATACATGATAAAGTGCATACGACACGATCTCATGCATCTCATACATCATGACATTGCATACAACTAACTCTTTACCTTTTCAGGAAAGATCGATCAACAGATAAAAGTCATTACCTTTTGGAGTAGCAGTCGTCAAAGATTCCTTCATCATCCCGTTGAGGTAGAAGTCATCCTAGATTCCTTCATCATCCTGTTGAGGTAGAAGTCATCCAAGATTCCTTAATCATCCCGTTGAGGTAGAAGTCATCCAAGATTCCTTCATCATCCTGTTGAGGTAGTAATCGTCCAAGATTCCTTCATCATCCCGTTGAGGTAGAAGTCACCCAAGATTCCTTCATCATCCCGTTGAGGTAGAAGTCATCCTAGATTCCTTCATCATCCCGTTGAGGTAGTAATCATCCAAGATTCCTTCACCATTCCTGCTGAGGTAGTAATCATCCAAGATTCCTTCACCAGTCCTGCTGAGGTAGTAATTGTCCTAGATTCCTTCATCATCCTGCTGAGGTAGTAATCGTCCTAGATTCCTTCATCATCCTGCTGAGGTAGTAATCGTCCTAGATTCCTTCATCATCCTGGTGAGGTAGTAATCGCCCAAGATTCCTTCACCATTCCTGTTGAGGTAGTAATCGTCCAAGATTCCTTCACCAGTCCTGCTGAGGTAGTAATCGTCCTAGATTCCTTCATCATCCTGCTGAGGTAGTAATCGTCCTAGATTCCTTCATCATCCTACTGAGGTAGTAATCGTCCTAGATTCCTTCATCATCCTGCTGAGGTAGTAATCGTCCCAGATTCCTTCATCATCTATTTGGAGTAGCAATCGTCTCAGATTCCTTCATCACATCATTATAAAAAAAAACCTCCTTTAGTCCAGTTAAATCGATTCCTAAAGATTTTTCTGACGCCAAACCCATCAATGAAGACAACCCGTCAATGGAGACAACCCGTCAACAAAGACAAAACTACTTACCAACAATCTCCATGTGGCATCTATAAGCCCATCCCCCTATCCATCATCTCTCCAAATGGCATCTGTAAGCCCATTCCCGACATCACACTGCTGATACTACACCATGTGAGTGCAAATTTCTGGGCACTCTAGTGTTCAATCATCTTCCACCTTCGGATCACGAAAGGCACGCAAGCCAATCTACATCCTCAGGTTTAAGAAGATTGAACAGGGGCAACTGTTGTACCCCAAAATTTGCCCTCCCATATTCCTCAATATTTGTCAAGAATGATCTTCAAATTGCTCAAAGATTGCTCAAGGGGTAGACAGTCAAATCACTTCCTAGGACAGCTGAAATTAGGGTTTTGGTTCTTTCAAGGAATTTGGGGTTTTCAATGGTTCAATCAAGTCTCATATGCCTATATACATTCTCAAGCACCTACATGCCAAGTTTCAAGACTCACAGTGCCAATTTGCACAGTCAAAAGCTACATTTGATCCACAATCAACTGCAAGGGCAAAATGGTCATTTTACAGTCAAAAGTCAGAATTTTTTGGTCAATATCTTATTTTGAGTCCACAATCATCATTTGATCAAGTCTTGATCATGATTCCACAAGAATAGCTCAAAAATCATCAAGATGCAAAAAGTTACTATTTTTGGACAGTAGAAAAGTCAACTGTATCTTGACCAGGGCATAACTTTTTCATGGTTTGTCAGAAAAATTCTATCCAATTCTCATTTTGAAGGGGATGCAATTTCCTACAATCCATCTTCACACTCCAAGATCAAGAAATGCACTCACAAGAAGTTACCAATTTTTACATTATAGGTCAAATTCAAAAGTCAACAAAAGTACACTTTGAGTCAAAGGCCATAACTTGAGATTGGCAAATCCAAATGACATGGGACCAAAGTCATTGGTTAGAGGACTTCAAGAGCTTTCCAAAATGTCCAAGAACATGGTCATATGATCAAATTTGAGAAAGTTGTGCATTGGAGAAGTTGGGAAATTTTCATGAATTTGCAAAAGTCAACTTTGCTCAAAACACCTTATTTTTGCTAATGGGCCTCAAACCTCTTCTTGAAACTTCATCCATGACCTATGCACGACCCATCAAGCTTAATGGAATTTATTTTCTTATTTTTATTGATTAATTGGATTTTTAATTAATATTAATTCATTTAATCAATTTAAATCACAAGAAAATAGAAGATTTGGTTTTTAAATCTTTTTGTGAAGCAAATAGGACCTAAAAATGCCTGCAAATTCGTGCACAAGTCAAAGATATCAAAAAATCCAAAATTGGCAACTTTGTTCAATCATGAAAAATCAAAAAGATTTGATTTCCAATCAAATCTTTAAACTTGAATGCACATGGATTGGATCCAATTTTTTGACCTAATTTGTTTCCTTTATATGTATGAAAGCTAACCTGACCTAGGGGACGTGAAGAAAGCTGCAGAAACAGCCATAACACATTGAAAAAATTCCAAGAAATTTGAAAACTGATCTTTGCTTTCTAGGGCGATTCAAGGTTTTTTGTTGATTCTAATACACTGCAGGAAGTGTCAGGAGTATTTTGCAATCCAATTCAAGCGTTAAAGCTCAAAGAATCAAAGAACACAGTTTCACGGTTTGCCTTCTTTATTCAAAATCGTATTTCGTAATTCATGCATATTTAACATGTTCTTGTGATTGATTTGTGTTGCTAGGAACCATACGAAGCTAATGGTATCATTTAATTGAACTATAACTCCCTGAATCACAAGATGCCATGAACGATTTTTTAGGGTTCCTAAGTTTTAAATTGGGGATTCCTAAACCAGGAAAAATTGAGACTATTAAGATACATGACTGAATTTGTGAGGACAAGACGAACGAGAACCACACCTCGCGAAATATTTATATATATTGAGCTTGGATCCAGTGGTTATGAGTGGGAGACCACCATGGTCCTTAGTCAATATGCGCATGGGTGATCAGGAAAGTCAAAAGGGCTTGCAGCAATTGGGCCACAAATTTCCAGACACGCCTCCTAATTGGGCCAACACCCCCTGGGTTATTTTCTTTTATTTTCTTCTTTTATATTTTTCACTTAATTATTATTAATTATTATTATTATTAGTTAATTAACCAAATTAATTTTTTCATAATAAATTCAGAAAACTAAAAATATAATATTTTTTTTATTATTATTTATTAAAATTAATTTCACCCTTAATTAGTTATTTTGTAAATAAATATAATTAACTAACTTAGTTTTAATTAGATTAATTTTAATATTTTCATAATAATTTAAAATCAACATAGAATTAGGGTTCTTGACAATTTTGACCATTTTTTTTATTTCTCCTTAACACATAAAAAACTCAAGAAAAATTTCTTTCTTTTAATTAATTAATTAGCTTAGGTTTAATTTAATTAAGTACAAAATAACAAAATTTCTTTCTTTCTCAAAAAAGGGTCAAAATCCTAAGGACTTCTCTGATCCAATTTTTCTCGCGCGTGTGATTTTTGATTCCTATTATTTTTGATCGATTATTATGTAATTGCTCCGAGGATGTAATAGCTTTAATTAGGACTTTTTATCGCTTTCATTTATTTTCCGCAATTTACTTTTCAAGGGTTTGTTTTTGGCGATGTAAATACCCGACGCCTTGTAATAGCGTAGCTTTACTTTCCGCAATTTATTTTCCGCAACTATTAACTGCTAGATGTGTGCTAACTAGGCTATGCATGACAAGATATCTCTTAAATTAAAATCAATCGTAGCTCACCATAACATGTACAAAGATAACTTAACATGAAACCTGACACACTTGCGCATGCCACTCTTAGGGTACGCCTCACTTGGTTGCCTCGACGTGGTCATTAAGTGTAGGGTGTTTTAGAGGTCGCCCTCCTGTCTAAAGATCAAAGTTGCCTCGAAACGGCTGCCTCGGATAAAAACAATCTAAGATATTAGGGTTATCGCTAAGGCGTCCTACTATTCCTTTGGTGACCACATGTCCCATAGAATCGAATTGACCCGAAACTCCAACGACGATGCTACCTACTTCTCAATAGTGGGATAGTACTGTCTAAAGGACATTTACACAGCTTAATTTCTTTTAAGTAGGTAGAGGTTCTCAGGTACTTGCTCTTTCAAAACAAAAATACTTTTCGCACCTACACTTTTCAAACAAAAGTTTTCAAACAACACTTCATACACTCTTGAGGACAGATACAAGAGTTAAATCGAAGTTTTCAAACAAACTTTTTCAAAACCCACAAACACCAGAAAAGCAAAACATTTTGAAAACATAGTGAGCAAGTATCTAAGAGCCCGTGGATAATCACAGATAGAAAGGGTGCTAACACCTTCCCTTTCTATAATCTACCTCCCGAACCCGAAAAACATCTCGAAAAGGAATTTTGCTGTGCTTTTGTCCTTTCCTTGTTGGAGAAAATAAAAGACGGTGTCGACTCTTGCTTACCGCGACATTTTGCTAAACGCAAACGCGAACCAGCATTTCAAAACAGTCAGTTCTATTTCCACTGATCATACCCGCATTCGAATTAACCCTCAAACTCAAACGACGGTGCTACCTACTCACTAATAGCAGGATAACATTGTCTAAAGGAAATTAGCATAGAACGATTCTTTTTTCGAGTAGGTAGATGGTTCTTAGATACTTGCTCTTTCAAAACAAAACAAATTTTTCACACTTACACTTTTCGAACAAAGTTTTCAAAACACTTCATACGCTCTTGAGGACAGAAGCAAGAGTTAAATCGAAGTTTCAAAACAAAAACTTTTTCAAACCCACAAGCACAAAGAAAGAAATTTTGAAAACAATTGAGCAAGTACCTAAGAGCCCGTGGATAACCACAGATAGAAAGGGTGCTAACACCTTCCCTTTCTATAATCTACCCCCCGAACCCGAGAAATATCTCGAAAAAAGGAATTTTTCTGTGCTTTTTTCCTTTCCTTGTTGGATAAAATAAAAGTCGGTGGCGACTCTTGCTTACCGCGACATTTTTCAAAAACAAATGCAAAATGCAAACCAGCATTCGAAAAAAAACAGTCAGTTCTTCCCACTGTATCACACAACCCAGGCATATCTTCATAAGACCAAGCAAAGATCTCAACATAGTCACGCAACATCTGTATCAACCGTTGTTTAACACTAGGCTCCAGATTTGCACCGATCTTGACCTCTTTCTTGTCTACCTCTGTACCCAGATTCACTGATTCCACTGTGTGATTAGGGATGGCAACGGGGCGGGTCGGGGGCGGGTTTAGCTAACCCCGCACCCGCACCCGCAACTCCAGTAATAGACCCGCCCCCGCCCCCAAACCCGCCGGGGGATGGAAATTCACCCCCAGACCCGCCCCCAATGGAGAACGGGTCACCCGCACCCGCACCCGCGAAAATTGTTTTTTTTAAATAAAAAATATCTATTTTTTTCACAAATTTCCTGGACAGCATTAACAAATACATTAAAAATACAAAATTCGCCATTGATTTGAGTAAATAATTGTAGGATTTAATATTCAAACACCATTCCAAATATTTTTCTATCATAACCCTTCAATCAACTATAATTGGTTGTGAACTTGTGATTCATTAAAAGAGTGTAATCTTTCAATATATCAAAGTATAAATCACTCCCAACAACCAACAATTTTTTTGCAAAGTACAAATACAAAATTAAAACAATACAATCAACAAAAGAACCATTCCAACAAGAAGCTGAGAAAATAAAAGTAACATAAAAATAATTAAAACAAGGTTATTATAGTAATTGGATTATTCGGGGCGGGGCAGGTGCGGGTGCGGGCGGATCTCAGTGTCTTACCGCCCCCGCCCCCGCACCCGTAGTTAGAAACCGGGTTTTACCCGCCCCCGCACCCGTACCCGTTTTAGCCGGTTTTTCCCCGTTAATTTCGGGGCGGGTCCGGGCGGGGCCCAGCGGGTCTGGGTTTTTTTGCCATGCCTATTTGTGATCGGTGGGAATGAGAACTGACTATTTTTTATATGCTGGTTTGCGTTTGCGTTTGTTTTCGCAAAGTGTCGCGGTAAGCAAGAGTCACCACCGTCTTTTATTTTATCCAACAAGGAAAGGTCAAAAGCACAAAAAAATTCCTTTTCAAGATTGTTTCTCGGGTTCGGGGGGTAGATTATAGAATGGGAAGGTGTTAGCACCCTTTCTATCCGTGGTTACCCACGGGCTCTTAGGTACTTGCTCACTATGTTTTCAAAAGTTTTCTTTTCTTTGTGTTTGTGGGTTTTGAAAAGAGTTTTGTTTTTTGAAGAAAGTGTAAGTGCGAAAAGTTTGTTTTGTTTTTAAAAGGAGCAAGTACTTAAGAACCTCTACCTACTCAAAAAGGAATTAAATTGTGCTAAAGTCCTTTAAACAGTGCTATCCCACTATTGAGGAGTAGGTAGCACCGTCGTTGGAGTTTTTCGGGTCAATTCGATTTTAGGGACGTGTGGTCACTAAAGCAACGTTAGGACGCTTTAATGGTAATCCTAATGTCTTAGATCATTTTTATCGAGGCAACCGTTTCGAGGCAACTTATGATCTTGGGACAAAAGGATGACCTCTAAAACATCCTATACTTAATGACCACGCTCGAGGCAACCAAGTGAGGTGTACCTTAGGAGTGGCATGTGCAAGTGTATTATTTTTCAGTTATATTATCTTTGTATTTTTAGGTGTTCTACCATTTGTTTTTAGATCTTGTCATACAATCCTAGTTAGCACATATCTAAGCAGTTAATATATATACAGGAATTTAAAGTGCGGAAATTGTAAATCCTACGCTATTACAAAGCTTCGGGGAGGGGAATTATTTACATGTCCAGAATTGGGGGAATAGTTACAATAAAATAAACGCGCGTGAATCTTAAAAATCCTAAGCATATGATCTTTTTGTTGTTTTATTTTATTTTTTGGGAAAATGCTAAATGTTCAATTAAGTCAAATTTAATTAATTAAAGAAACTGATTTAAATTAATTCTAAAACATACCTAATATTTTTTGCATTTTTTGTTTATGAAAAGGATTAAATTTAAATAAATCCCAAGTCTACTGATTTTAAAATTGGAGAAAACAAGTTAAAATAATTAACTAAATTAAATCCTAATTCTAAGTTATTTATTTTTTATGATTTTTTATGTTGAAAAAACAAACTAAAAGAAATAAACAAAAACAAAGTAAACAAAGTACAAATGGGCCAGGCAGCAAAACAAGAAGAAAAAAAATATAATTCTGGAGGCCTGGGTCGAAAGAGGTGCAGGCTGTCTTTCAACCCAGTGAAGAGGCTGGATCGAAGGTGCATGAGGGGCTGCACTCTGAGGGTGTTCGATCTGGATATGTCATCCTTCGATCTGGACATCCTGGATCCAGTTCGAAGCTAAATTGCTGAGCTTCGAAACTCTGAACAGGAATCTGAGAATGTAGTTCCTGCAAAACGAAACACATGTTAAAGGTCCAGGGGGGACTTTACCCCCCTGGTTCGAATCTCCCCCTTATTCGCACCTGCTGAATCTGGGCCTGGGTTTGTTTTATTCTGGGATTCGAAGGAGAAACTTAGATTGTGTCCAAGCAATGGCACAATCTCATCTCTGCACTGTAGCTTATATGTAGCACATTAAATAATTCACAAACAACAGTAATAATATGAATATGCAATCAAAATGAATTTAAAAATGAGTTTGAGATTAGATTTTTCTTTACCAACAGAGGTGCTTCGATCTGTAGTTCTGAGGGTGGAGGTGTTCGTTGGGTGGCAGCTTTGGCTTGGAAAATTCTGGGCAGCGTCTCTCCAAGTTCTCTATTTTTCTGTATATTTTTTGTGTGTCTTTTGCAATATTTGTGATATCTTTATATAGAGGGGGTGGAGGGGACAGGAAGACAAAGGTTTAAATGACTTTGATTATGTGTTGGACAGCCATGAAGGAGGATTTGTAACGTTAATTATGTGTTTGAAAGCCATGAATGAGAGTTTGTAACATTGGCTAAACACACGGGATCCTGTCCCTTTTTGAATTTTGAATGACCTGCCTTCGAATGCTCTCTTTCGAATGGGCTGATGGCCTCCTTCGAATGCTCTCTTTCGAATGGGCTGATGGCCTCCTTCGAATGCTTTCCAAAGCTTCTTCGAATGGACCTCTTTGGAATTCCAATCGAAGGACATTGTTATGATGCCAATCGAAGTACTTGTCCATAATGCCAATCGAAAGGCTTGTCCAGAATGCCAATCGAAATGCTCCTTCAGAACACCAATCGAAGTATCTTTCAGAATATAAAATGCTTGTCCAGAATGCCAATCGAAAGAGCTTTACAGAATGCAAATCGAAAGGCTCCTTCAGAACACCAATCGAAGGGTCTTTGCAAATCGAAATGTCCTTAAAGCACCACTCAAAAAATTTCCTTTTCCTTAGGCAAGAGCTTGTGATCAACCATGTAGGGGGAAGACTTTGGGAAACATGAGAGGGAAAATTTTGGGGTACAACAGTTGCCCCTGTTCAATCTTCTTAAACCTGAGGATGTAGATTGGCTTCCGTGCCTTTCGTGATCCGAAGGTGGAAGATGATTGTACACTAGAGTGCCCAGAAATTTGCACTCGCATGGTGTAGTATCAGCATTGTGATGTCAGGGATGGGCTTACAGATGCCATTTGGAGATTGTTGGTAGGAGGATGGGCTTATAGATGCCATCTGTAGGAGTGTCGATCGCATAAGAGATTCCTTAGCGAGAACTTGCATATCTGTTGTTGTAGAAGATTCTACTAGGGAAGTCTAACCTTGTTGAGATTTAAGAACTGACTCGTGCTCATTGGGAGTATACCGTTGAGGTTATAGAACTTGTCCTGTCTGGTTCCAAGTATTAATCTTCAATCTCTTCGTGTAGATACTTTTCCTGGCTTGTTACAGGTATTAAACTGGGACTTGAGAAGGTTTTGGAATAACTTCCACTGGATCGGCATCAGGAAAATCTTTAGGAATCGATTTAACTGAACCAGAGGAGGTCTTGGAATAACTTCAATTGGATCGGCATCAGGAAAGTCTTTAGGAATCGATTTAACTGAACCATAGGAGGTCTTGGAATAACTTCAACTGGATCGGCATCAGAAGAATCTTTAGGAATCGATTTAACTGAACCAACGGAGGTATTGGAATAACTTCAACTGGATCGGCATCAGAAAAATCTTTAGGAGTCGATTTAACTGAACCAACGGAGGTCTTGGAATAACTTCAACTGGATCGGCATCAGAAAAATCTTTAGGAATCGATTTGAATGAACCAGAGGAGGTCTTGGAATAACTTCAACTGGATCGGCATCAGAAAAATCTTTAGGAATCGATTTAACTGAACCATAGGAGGTCTTGAAATAACTTCAACTGGATCGGCATCAGAAAAACTTTAGGAATCGATTTAACTGAACTAGAGGAGGTCTTGAAATAACTTCAACTGGATCGGCATCAGAAAAATCTTTAGGAATCGATTTGACTGAACCAGAGGAGGTCTTGGAATAACTTCAACTGGATCGGCATCAGAAAAATCTTTAGGAATTGATTTAACTGAACCAGAGGAGGTCTTGAAATAACTTCGACTGGATCGACATCAGAAAAATCTTTAGGAATCGATTTGACTGAACCAGAGGAGGTCTTGGAATAACTTCAACTGGATCGGCATCAGAAAAATCTTTAGGAATCGATTTAACTGAACCAGAGGAGGTCTTGAAATAACTTCGACTGGATCGACATCAGAAAAATCTTTAGGAATCGATTTGACTGAACCAGAGGAGGTCTTGGAATAACTTCAACTGGATCGGCATCAGAAAAATCTTTAGGAATCGATTTAACTGAACCAGAGGAGGTCTTGAAATAACTTCGACTGGATCGGCATCAGAAAAATCTTTAGGAATCGATTTGACTGAACCAGAGGAGGTCTTGGAATAACTTCAACTGGATCGGCATCAGAAAAATCTTTAGGAATCGATTTGACTGAACCAGAGGAGGTCTTGGACATAGCTGAGAACTTAACCAGATCTTTCCTGAAAGGTAAAGGTCAGTCATATGCAATGCATGATATGGATCAAGCAATGATGTTCTCAACATAAATGAGATTGTATGGTATGATGCGTATATGCATGTATCATGATGTATGGAAATGTGATGTTTTAGCTGGGGAAAATAAATCCCGGAGCTGCTGGAGAATAAAGTTGAGTTCTTAGTTTCCACTGGGGATGACAAACGAGGATGATTGCAAGGATAAACCTGTTAGGAGCAAAGAGCTCTGTTGGGGGATAAACATGACGAAGAGATTACTCCGAGGGGAAATACTTTGTGGGGGAGAGATGCTTTGCTGAGATTTTAACGATAAACTCTGCTGGGGATTCCGTTGATAAGCTCTATTGGGGATTTTGATGATGAACTCCGCTGGGGATTGATTACCATTGCTGGTGATATTGAATCTGTTGAGGATAGAAGTCCTGCTTGGGGAAAGAAAGAACTTTGCTGGGGATGATCTTTCAGTTGCAACTTGCTGAGGATAACCTTCTGAAATTGGACGGGGAGATTTATTTTATACTCTGCAGGGGATAAGCTTCCAGAATCTACTGGGGAAGATGATTCAACTCTGGCGGGGAAGCATTTTTTTTAGACTGCGTTGGGGAAATGACTCCACTGAGGGTATCTTGTATTCCTCCGAGAAACATTCTTATACTCTGTTGAGGAATATTAAGACTGTCGGGGATGCTCTTACGCTTGCTGGAGAATGTCTTTATACTCCGTTGGGGAATATTGAGACCTTCTGGGGATACCCGACCTTTTCAGGGCTGATGGTAGACCAAATCTGCTTGGGGAGAATATTGCCGACTCGTCCGTAGTTGCATGTTTTAGCTGAGAGAGCTATCATTACTGTCTTATCATGCGGGGAGTGAAGGTATCTTTGCCATATTCTTCAGCTGAATATATCTTGGTACCTTGGTAGACAGAGCAACTAGACAGCTCGGACAATTCTTATTGCCCCTACTTCTGATATCACCCGTAATTTGTCTTTTGTTTCACATGTAAATATTTATGAGTAGAAATTAATGTCAAATGCATATATCAAAAGTGAACACTGGACGTTCTTTGCAAAACAAAACAGATAAAGGAAAAACAATTTGAAATTTGTTTGAAAATGAATTTGTATTGACTTTGAAGTTTGGCCTGTAAATAGGCGTTTTGTACAAGAGGCTGACGTCCTAGTAAGAGAACGCCGCCGAACAAATAGAATTTATACAATTTGTGAAAACAAAACAGCTACGTGAATAGTCCCACTGGGTTCCAGCTCTGCTATTGCCTTTATATCTTCAAGCATCTCATCACTTTGCTACTTAATTGAAGATGAATCTGATTGACTGGTGTCTTCTGAGCCTGATAGTTGATACCGAAGTCCGGATGCGAGGTGATCCAATGAGACATAGCGTTACGCTTTAATCCCTGACTTTTGCATGGACCGCCCTTTCGGGTTTTCAGTCCACCGGGATACCCATTTTTGCCCAAGCCGCCTTTTCAAGTTTTCGACTTGCCGGGTGTACAGATTTTTTATATTTTCATCCCTTATTTTTGCCCGAACTCTTTTGGTTCGCCGGGAAGCCCTTATTTTTGCCTAGGCCAGTCAACCTAGCGGGTCTTTGATTATGCGTAATATCTTTTTACTATGTCTGCATTGACGGGGTGAGGAAGGTCGTCACCATCCATGGTGGTTAGAATCATAGCTCCTCCTAAGAAAATGTTCTTAACCATAAATGGCCCTTCGTAGGTAGGGGTCCATTTGCCCCTGGGATCACCTTGAGGTAGAATGATGCGCTTGATTACCAGGTTCCCAACTTGATACTCTTGTCGTCTGAATTTCTTGTTAAATGCCTTGATCATTCGTTTTTGGTACGTCTGACCATGGCAAATAGCCGTAAGTCTCTTTTCGTCGATTAGATTCAATTGATCAAGTCGGGTCTGGATCCAATCGTCTTTGCTTAAACCTGCATCCTTCATGATCCGAAGAGAGGGTATCTGAACTTCAACGGGCAATACTGCCTCCATGCCATAAACCAAGGAATATGGTGTTGCCCCTGTTGACGTCCGTGCTGAGGTACGGTACCTATGAAGAGAAAATGGTAACATCTCGTGCCAGTCTTTGTATGTCACTGTCATCTTCTGCATAATCTTCTTAATGTTCTTATTTGCTGCTTCAACAGCCCCATTCATCTTCGGCCGGTAGGGAGAAGAGTTATGATGTTGTATCTTGAATTGCTCGCAGAGCTCAGTGATCATTTTGTTGTTAAGATTGGTACCATTGTCCATAATGATCCTCTCTGGTACACCGTATCGACAGATCAAGTTGTGCCGAATGAACCGTGCCACGACGTTCTTGGTTACGGTAGCAAAGGAAGCTGCTTCAACCCACTTCGTAAAGTAATCAATCGCTACCAGGATGAAACGATGCCCGTCGGATGCCGTAGGTCTGATCTCGCCGATCATATCAATGCCCCACATTGTAAAAGGCCAAGGCGCTGTCAAAACATTCAGAGGAACTGGAGGAACATGCACCTTATCAGCATAGACCTCGCACTTGTGACATGTCCGAGAATGTTGATAACAGTCGGCTTCCATTGTGGACCAGTAGTATCCTTCCCGAAGGATTTTCTTTGCCATGGTATGTCCACTGGAATGAGTTCCGAAAGTACCTTCATGCAGCTCTGCCATGATTCTTTCTGCTTCAATTTTATCCACACAACGCAGTAAGGTTGAATCATGGTTACGTTTGTAAAGAATTCCATTGCTGATGAAGAACTTTTCCGTAAACCTTCTCAGAAACTTCTTGATTTGATTATAACCGGAGAAACCATCCATAAAGGAGAATACCTTGTGCTGAGCAGTATTGTCAACCAGAACGTCGATGTGAGGTAGAGGGAAGTCATCCTTAGGGCTTGCCCTGTTCAAATCCCTGTAATCAACACACATTCTGACCTTACCGTCTTTCTTCGGCACTGGAACCACATTGGCGACCCACTGAGGGTAAGAAGTTACTGCTAGAAAACCGCGTCAAATTGTTTCATAACCTCAACCTTGATTTTCTCGGACATCTCTGGGCGCATACGGCGAACCTTCTGTTTTACCGGAGGACAGTCTTCCTTGGTAGGCAGGCGATGAACCACAATGTCGGTATCCAACCCAGGCATATCTTCGTAAGACCAGGCAAATATTTCCACATAGTCATACAGCATCTGAATCAACCGTTGTTTCACACTAAGCTCCAGATTTGCACCGATCTTGACTTCCTTTTTGTCTGTCTCAGTGCCCAGATTCACCGTTTCTACTAGCTCTTCATGTGGCTGAATGGCCCTCTCTTCCTGGAGTAGCAGTCTTGCAAGCTCAACAGGCACTTCGCAATCGTCTTCACCTTCGTCTTCGGCTAAGTTGATCGGATTTTCGAAGTCATAACTGGCAGCAGCATAGTCGTTACCAGTGAGATCCAGAGTGGATTGGGACCTGTATATGTGAGTGTGTGTAAAATAGCTGTTTTGCAATATGTAATAAAGAAAGACAAGGAGCACAAAATTTGAAATGCGAAAACGTCCAATGCTTTCATTAATGATATATGAAAATGGCATAAAAAAGCCCTCACAAATGAAGCCACGGTGCCCCGGGTAAGACACCGGGCCATAAAGTTTCAAAACATTGTCTGTTACAAATTCGAAATAAAAAGCTCATTACTGAGTAATAAAAGTAATAGGGATGAAATTCTTTGCTATCCAGTTGTTTGGTCCACCGTTGGTCGTAGGATAGATCCAGCTGTCAAATTCAGACTCCTCCACGTCATCTTCGATGGCATTTACTCCCGAGTTGCTGATGAACACATGAGGTCTTCCAATCCTTGCACTTCGAACAGCCCTCTGAGCTTCTACAGTGAAACCCAAACCGAATTTGTTAGTCTTCTGAGTGAAATCAGGAAGTCGGCCCTAGTTTGCATACTCACCCTTCTCAATAACAGCCCGGGCATCCTTTAAGGAAGCCATCTTCATGGGAGAATCTTCCATCACAGTCTCAGCTGACGCCAGTGTCTGAGGGACCTCTTCAAAGTGTTGAAATGGGGTCTCAATGAACTCCCCATCCATCTCTACGTACCGGAACGAGTTGAGGTGGATGACCATGTACTCCTCTTCCCCTTGTACTGTCACAATCTTCCCTCTGACCGGGTACTTCAACTTCTGGTGGAGCGTTGAGGTTACGGCTCCTGCCTTGTAGATCCATGGACGACCCAGCAAACAAGAATAAAACGGCCGAATGTCTATCACGTAGAATGTAGAATTGAAGACCTGAGAACCAACTTTGATTGGAATATCAACCTCACCATGCACCATCCTCTAAGACCCATCAAAGGCCCGGACAACAATGTTACTCGGCTTTAGCTCTAAACCTTCGCAATCCAGCCTGTCTAGAGCTTTCTTTGGCAAGACGTTCAATGAGGAACCCGTGTCCACCAACACATGTGCAAGAGTAGTGCCCCTGCATTCAATGGAGACATGCAGGGCATCATTATGGTTCTTCCCTTTAGCAGTCAGATCAGCATCGGAGAAACCCAAGTCATTATCAGCAGTTAAGTTGGTCACACAATCGGTAAACTGATCAGCTGATGTCTCTTGTGGCACATGGGCCGTCTTTAGGAAGGTAATCAGAGCCTTGGCATGGGCCTCTGAACACAACAGCAGTGATAACATAGAAATCTTGGATGGGGTTTGCCCCAGTTGCTCAACTACATTAAAATCACTCTTCTTTATAATCTTCAGAATCTCTTCCATCTCCTGTTTGGAAGCTTCAACATTGGTTGTCTTTGGCGCCTCCGTCTGGGCAGGCATATCAGTGATGATCCCTTTGCCCTGAGCGTTAGATGACTCGGCAACAGGGGTAGGAACAAGGACTTGATCAGGAATGGCAGCAGGTACACTTGCAGGCTTAATGACAACAGGTCTTCAGACGGCCAGTGGAGCAATATCAGGTGAGAAAAGTCTACCGCTGCGGGTGAATTTAGCAGGCCCAGTAATGTTGCTGATGCCGGTATCATCACCAAACTCTTGCTTAACTCCAAGAACATAAACATCTGCCCCATAGTGCCAAGGGACAGCTTTGTCATATGTATAGGGGATGGGTCCCGGAACAGTGATGATTATAGGTGCGGTCTTCTGAACAAATGTAATCCTAACAGGCGTCCTCGAGGGAGCCTTGGAAGAATTGTCGAAAATGGTAATGATTGAAACTTCTTCAGAATGAACGGGTGGAACAACAGTTTTCTCAAAAAGAATCTCTTTATTATCCATCAGGTTTTGGATACCTGACTTCAAAGATGGGCAACCAGTAGGTAAAGCCGAACACATAGGGCAACCTTCACCACATCCCGGAAATAAACCGGCTAGCAACAGGTTCTTCTTGACAGTCATTAGAGGGGTAACAACATCATCCACAGACATTACAAACAAGTCTTCCTCTACAGCATTTACTCCATGTTTGGGAATGGGAGCAGTCACAACATTAGGCCTCTCGGGCGCCTCAAACTCAATCTCCTTTGCATCAATTAAGTCTTGCACCTTGTTTTTCAGACTCCAACAATCATCTGTATTATGCCCCGGGCTATCGGAGTGATAAGCACAGCGGGCGTTAGGGTTATATTTCGGTGATGCAGTATTTTGATTCTTTGGAGCTTCTCTTAGAGTCACCAGATTAGTACTTAGCAACTGTGGCAATATCTGGGACAAAGTCATGCTGAGACGAGCAAATTGCCTTCGAGGTCTCTCTTCCCTTTGTTGGTTGTGATGCTGAGGAGCACCAGCAGGTTTTGAGATAACAATCGCATTGACAGCTTGGCGGTGTTCAGGTCTGCTCTGTCTTCTTGAACTGTAGACCGCACTGGACTCTTTCTTAAATGGTCTTTTCTCGGTGCTCGATGAGGCACCCTTCTGTATTTCCCAGCCTTAATGCCAGCTTCAATTCTCTCACCAGTGAAGATAAGGTCTGTAAACCCAGCTGAAGAGCTTCCAATCAGATGATTAAAGAACGGACCAGACAGGGTCCCCGGAAACATATCAACCAGTTCACGATCAGCTAAAGGTGGTTGCACCCTTCCGGCAAGGTCTCTCCATTTTTAAGCATATCTTTAAATCCTTCACCCGTCCCTATTGACATACCCTGGAGTTGGGTACGCGTAGGAGCGAGGTCGGAATTATACTGATAATGCTTAAAGAATGCAACAGCCAAATCCTCCCAGCTGCGGATACTGGCTCCATCCAACTGATAGAACCACTCAAGTTGAGTCCCTGAGAGACTGTCCTGAAAGAAATGGATCCATAAGTTCTTATCAGTAGTGTAAGGTTGGATCTTCCTCACATATGACCGGAGGTGCAGCTTTGGACAGGAAGCTCTGTCATATTTGGCAAAGGCAGGTGCCTTGAACTTATGGGGAATCACCACCCCAGATGATAAACCCAAATCTCCGAAGTCCAGACCGGGCACCTTCTGTACCTCCATAGCGTTCAGACGGTCTTCCAGCTGTTTGTACTTATCCTCAGCAGGAGGATACTATTCTTCATCATAGTCCGTCTCGTTGTCGGAGACTATAGGGCTAGGAGCCCTCCTTTCTTGTGGACTGTCTTTCTCTCCAGACGGGGTGGCCATATCAATTTCATTCTGCAGCTCATTTCCAAGCCTGCGTCCGGTGTTGAACAGGATGGTCCTCTTCTTCTTCTTCTTCCTCCTCTCTTTCAGGATCAGGGTCTTCAGGTCCTGCTGACCCTTAGCTAGGCTCATGACCAACTCTTGAAATTGGGCATTTTGGGCCTGGAGGGCCTTGATAGCTTGCTCAGTGGAAGTTTCAGCAGACATGATGATTGCTGAAATAAACAGCGAAGAAGATAAGAGACCTGTAAAAGGGTACCTGTTATGCATATGATGAATGGTATTCTATTTATGTAATGCATTCAAGGGTTCAAAAATTCAAATTTGTTACAGACAAGAAGAACACACGTCATACTAAGAAGAAATTTGTTAGTACATAAGTGCCCCATGGGCGAAATATTACAAAATTCTTAATGTAGAAAGACATTGCGCATCCTTTTTGGAGCGATGTAAGTGTTGAGGGTCTCCTCCTCGTGAAGTCGGCAGGTAAGCTCCAAAACCTTCTCATTGGCATAGAAGCTGGCTTCAAAAGTATTCTGTTCTTCCTTGAGTTGGATCCAACTCTTTTGCATTTCTTCCCATGATGTTGGCATGTCAGGATGTAGGATGGCGTATGGAACCTCTCCTTCCATAACAGGCTCTTTGATCAAGGGGAGAATGTGAGGATATGGCATCATAAGATTCTGGGAGCGGGTTCGTACCCACTTGAGGTAAGGCTCAAGGGGGATAGAATTTTTGTGCCCCAGTGTTTTACTATCCACCTTATTAGGCATCCTCCAAGCTCTGATGAACCTTTGTCGAAGTCCTTGCGCATCATTGTCAAAGTCAAAAACTAGGTCAGGAATCAGCATGTCATGAGGGCCATCCCTCCGAGCATATCCAAATTGTCTCAAAGCTAGACAGGGGTTGTAGGTAATGCCTCCCCTAATTCCAAGTAAAGGAACATTAGGAAATTCTCCACAACGATCAATGATGGTGACATTTTCTCTGGACCGAGAACACCAATGTACATCAGAATGTGTGAGGGTCATCAATCGTTGTGACCACCTTAAACCCTGCTCGTTCTTCAAAACTGATTGTGGAAGGTGAGAAATAAACCACCTTGCTAGGAGAGGAGTACAGCACATGAGAACACCTCTTTTCCTCATTGTTCGTGTGTAAAATGAGTGGAGGATGTCCCCAAGCAATGTAGGTATGGGATTCCTGGATATGAAAATCTTGACAGCATTCACATCTATAAGTTGATCAGGATTTGGGAACAAAACCAACCCATAGATAAGGAGTTCCACAATCTCTTCAAAGGCTTGTAGATCAAGAGAATTCCAGCATTCTCGTGCCTTCTCAAACAGAAACTTTGCCAAGAATCCTTTGATACCACTTTTGGTTTCCCAGTGCCCCTTGATGTCGGATGGTTGTAAGCGTAATGCTTGAGCAACATCTTCAAGTTTTGGTTCCTTTTCCGTACCGTTGTAGGATAGTTGACTAAGAATAGGAATTCTCAGGAGTTGAGAAAATTCCTCCAAAGTAGGCACCAATTGATAATCAGGGAATGTGAAACAGTGGTGTAGGGGGTCAAAGAACTGGAAGAGAACTTTCATCATGTCTTCTTCAATGTTGGTGTTGACCAAGCTGAGGAGTCTACCATGTCTTTCACTGAAGAGAGAATTCTCGGGAATCCTGGATGTAAGCTCTTTGAGTTGAAGAGGGACCCTTACAAGGTTGACTTGAATTGTTTTCCTGCGGAGAGACTCCATGTCCTGCAAAACAAGAACAAAGATGAAGATCTAAACCCTTGAAATGGTTAGCAGATGCATATGATGCTTTATGATGTATGCAAAAACACATGTACAAGCAAGTCACACAAAACCCCTAGTTTCAGGCTTGCAGGAGGTTTCATAGGTAAGTACCCTCTTGAGTTTAGTTGGCTCAAAACCTGTCCTATAAATAGTAACCGGGTTCTAAGGAGCTCAATATCATTGGATTGTTTTCTATGTTCATCATTTCGGTTTAGCCACTTAACTGGCGACCAAAATATTCCAAGAAAACAATCCTCAATGAGTGTAGTATCGAGTATCTACCAACTTCGGACTGCACCAAAGTCGATCATCTCACTACCCCTAAAAAAGGCCAAGATGGTCAAGTAAGGTTCTAGGTCATTAGTGCTTAGTGACATCACTCAGCGGCCCCGTATTCTCTTTGATTGACTCAAAGGCTACCGGTACTCACAAATATGTCGCACCAATATAGCTATTGCTTCTACCGTGTCGGTATACCCCGCACAGTTTCCACAATGTATTGCTATCTATGAATGTTTCCCAAATCCGGGTTAGGATTTATAGAACTCCGATACAAGCCCACGAAATTAAAAGCATACAAAGCAAATCAAATGAAAACACAAGTGATCTAGTCCTAAGGTACACCTCACTTATTAAGTATCCCCAGCAGAGTCGCCAGTTCTGTGATCGGTGGGAATGAGAACTGACTGTTTTTTATATGCTGGTTCGCGTTTGCGTTTGTTTTCGCAAAGTGTCGCGGTAAGCAAGAGTCGCCACCATCTTTTATTTTATCCAACAAGGAAAGGACAAAAGAACAGAAAAATTCCTTTTCGAGATTGTTTCTCGGGTTCGGGGGGTAGATTATAGAAAGGGAAGGTGTTAGCACCCTTTCTATCTGTGGTTACCCACGGGCTCTTAGGTACTTGCTCACTATGTTTTCAAAAGTTTTCTTTTCTTTGTGTTTGTGGGTTTTGAAAAGAGTTTTGTTTTTTGAAGAAAGTGTAAGTGCGAAAAGTTTGTTTTGTTTTTAAAAGGAGCAAGTACTTAAGAACCTCTACCTACTCAAAAAGGAATTAAATTGTGCTAAAGTCCTTTAAACAATGCTATCCCACTATTTAGGAGTAGGTAGCACCGTCGTTGGATTTTTTCGGGCCAATTCGATTTTAGGGACGTGTGGTCACTAAAGCAACGTTAGGACGCTTTAATGGTAATCCTAATGTCTTAGATCATTTTTATCGAGGCAACCGTTTTGAGGCAACTTATGATCTTGGGACAAAAGGACGACCTCTAAAACATCTTATACTTAACGACCACGCTCGAGGCAACCAAGTGAGGTGTACCTTAGGAGTGGCATGTGCAAGTGTATTATTTTTCAGTTATATTATCTTTGTATTTTTAGGTGTTCTACCATTTGTTTTTAGATCTTGTCATACAATCCTAGTTAGCACACATCTAAGCAGTTAATATATATACAGGAATTTAAAGTGCGGAACTTGTAAATCCTACGCTATTACAAAGCTTCGGGGAGGGGAATTATTTACATGTCCAAAATTGGGGGAATAGTTACAATAAAATAAACGCGTGTGAATCTTAAAAATCCTAAGCATATGATCTTTTTGTTGTTTTATTTTATTTTTTGGGAAAATGCTAAATGTTCAATTAAGTCAAATTTAATTAATTAAAGAAACTGATTTAAATTAATTCTAAAACATACCTAATATTTTTTGCATTTTTTGTTTATGAAAAGGATTAAATTTAAATAAATCCTAAGTCTACTGATTTTAAAATTGGAGAAAACAAGTTAAAATAATTAACTAAATTAAATCCTAATTCTAAGTTATTTATTTTTTATAATTTTTTATGTTGAAAAAACAAACTAAAAGAAATAAACAAAAACAAAGTAAACAAAGTACAAATGGGCCAGACAGCAAAATAAGAAGAAAAAAAATATAATTCTGGAGGCCTGGGTCGAAAGAGGTGCAGGCTGTCTTTTGACCCAGTGAAGAGGCTGGATCGAAGGTGCATGAGGGGCTGCACTCTGAGGGTGTTCGATCTGGATATGTCATCCTTCGATCTGGACATCCTGGATCCAGTTCGAAGCTAAATTGCTGAGCTTCGAAACTCTGAACAGGAATCTGAGAATGTAATTCCTGCAAAACAAAACACATGTTAAAGGTCCAGGGGGAATTTACCCCCTGGTTCGAATCTCCCCCTTATTCGCACCTGCTGAATATGGGCCTGGGTTTGTTTTATTCTGGGATTCGAAGGAGAAACTTAGATTGTGCCCAAGCAATGGCACAATCTCATCTCTGCACTGTAGCTTATATGTAGCACATTAAATCATTCACAAACAGCAGTAATAATATGAATATGCAATCAAAATGAATTTAAAAATGAGTTTGAGATTAGATTTTTCTTTACCAACAGAGGTGCTTCGATCTGTAGTTCTGAGGGTGGAGATGTTCGTTGGGTGGCAGCTTTGGCTTGGAAAATTCTGGGCAGCGTCTCTCCAAGTTCTCTATTTTTCTGTATATTTTTTGTGTGTCTTTTGCAATATTTGTGACCTCTTTATATAGAGGGGGTGGAGGTGACAGGAAGACAAAGGTTTAAATGACTTTGATTATGTGTTGGACAGCCATGAAGGAGGATTTGTAACGTTAATTATGTGTTTGAAAGCCATGAATGAGAGTTTGTAACATTGGCTAAACACATGGGATCCTGTCCCTTTTTGAATTTTGAATGACCTGCCTTCGAATGCTCTCTTTCGAATGGGCTGATGGCCTCCTTCGAATGCTCTCTTTCGAATGGGCTGATGGCCTCCTTCGAATGCTTTCCAAAGCTTCTTCAAATGGACCTCTTTGGAATTCCAATCGAAGGACATTGTTATGATGCCAATCGAAGTACTTGTCCATAATGCCAATCGAAAGGCTTGTCCAGAATGCCAATCGAAAGGCTCCTTCAGAACACCAATCGAAGGATCTTTCAGAATCGAAATGCTTGTCCAGAATGCCAATCGAAAGAGCTTGACAGAATGCCAATCGAAAGGCTCCTTCAGAACACCAATTGAAGGGTCTTTGCAAATCGAAATGTCCTTAAAGCACCACTCAAAAAATTTCCTTTTCCTTAGGCAAGAGCTTGTGATCAACCATGCAGGGGGAAGACTTTGGGAAACATGAGAGGGCAAATTTTGGGGTACAACACACTGGCTCTTCATGCGGCTGTATGGCCCTCTCTTCCTGAAGTAACAGTCTAGCAAGTTCCCCAGGCACTTCACAATCATCCTCACCTTCGTCTTCGGCTTGGATGATCGGACTTTCGAAGTCATAACTGGCAGTAGCAGAGTCTTTATCAGTGGGATCCAGAGTGGATGTAGACCTGTATATGTGAGTGTATGTAAGACAATAGCTATTTTGCAAGATAGAAAAGAAAAACAAGGAGCTCAAAATTTGTAATGCAAGAGAAACGTCCAATGCTTTTATTAATGATATATGGAAATGACACATAATAAGCCCTCAAACAAAACCACGGTGTCTCGGGTAAGGCACCGGGCCATAAAGTTTAAAATTGTTTGTTACAAACTCAAAACAAAAGTCTGATTACTGTGTAATAAAAGAAATTGGCACGAAGTCCTTTGCCGTCCAATTGCTTAATCCACCGTTGGTAGTCGGGTAAATACAGCTGTCAAACTCAGATTCTTCATCATCGTCTTCAATCGCATTCACTCCCGAATTAGTGATAAACAGAGGAGGTCCTCCAATCCGCGCACGTCGAACAACCCTTTGAGCTTCTGCAGTAAAACCCAAACCAAACTTGTCAGTCTTGTGTGCAAAGTCAGGGAGTTGGCCCCAATTCGTACACCCACCTTTTGCAACAACAGCCCGGGCATCCTTGAGGGGATCCATCTTCATTGGAGGATCTTCAGCAACAGTTTCGGTCGACGCTAGTGTTTGGGGGACTTCTTCAAAGTTTTGGCACGGGGATTCAATGAACTCCCCGTCCATTTCCACATACCAGAAAGAGTTAAGGTGGCTCACCATGTACTCCTCTTCCCCTCGTACTGTAACAATTTTCCCTTTCACTGGGTATTTTAGCATCTCGTGGAGCGTAGAAGTTACTGCCCCAGCTTTGTGGATCCACGGGCGACCCAGCAAGCAAGAATAAGATGGTCGAATGTCCATCACATAGAATGTAGACGCGAAAGTCTGGGAACCAACCTTAACAGGAATATCCACTTCTCCATGTACCATCCTTTTGGACCCATCAAAGGCCCTAACCACAATATTGCTTGGTTTCAGTACCAACCCTTCACAGTCCAACCGGTCTAATGCTTTCTTGGGTAAAACATTTAACGAGGACCCAGTATCCACCAACACGTGAGCCAGATTAGTGCCCCTGCACTCGATTAAAACATGTAGAGCGTCATTGTGATTCTTCCCCTTGCCAGTCAAGTCTGCATCGGAGAAACCCAACCCGTTATCAGCAGTCAAACTAGCCACGTAGTCTTTGAACTGATCAGCAGATGTTTCCTGCGGCACGTGTGCAGTTTTCAGGAAATCAATCAGAGCCTTAGCATGGGCTTCTGAACATAGCAATAAAGATAACATAGATATCTTTGACGGGGTTTTCCCCAGTTGTTCGACTACGTTGTAGTCTCTCTTTTTAATGATCTTCAAAATTTCCTTTATCTCCTGTCTAGAGGCTTCAACAATAATCTTCTTCGGCGCCTCCGTCCGGGCAGGCTCACCGGTGATCCCTTTTCCCCGAGTGTCAGATGACTCGGTGATAGGGGTAAGGATTGGAACATGAACAGGGACAATAGCAGATGTACTGGCAGGTGTAATAACAATAGGCTTCCGAATAGTTGGTGGGGAAATTTCAGGAGAGAAAAGTCTTCCGCTGCGGGTGACCTTGCTAGATCCAATAATATTGTTGACATCAGTATCAGCCTCTTCAGCCTTCAAATCTTGTTTAACCCCATGATAATACACGTCAGCCCCATAGTGCCACGGGACAGCCTTATCTGACGTGTAAGGGATAGGTCCAGGAATGGTAATGATCAATGGAGCAATTCTCGGAACAGATGTAATTATAACAGGCTTTCTCGAGGAAGCCTTGGAAAAATTGGCGGAAATGGTGATTATAGAAACATCTTCAAAATGAAATAATGGAACCAATGTTTTCTCAAACAGAATTTCTTTGTTATCCATCAGGAGTTGGACACCTGACTTCAATAGATGGCAACCAGTAGGTAGGACGGAGCACAGATGGCAACCTTCGCCACAGCCCAGAAATAAACCGACTAACAGAAGGTTCTTCTTTACAGTCATCAATGGAGTAGCAATGTCTTTTACGTAAGTCACAAACAAGTTATCATCTACAACATTCACTCCATGCTTGGGCATAGGAGCAGTCATAACATTAGGCTTTTCCGGCGCTTCAAACTCAATCTCCTTAGCATCAATCAGAGCCATCACTTTATTCTTTAAAGCCCAACAATTGTTGGTATCATGCCCTGGGCTATCAGAGTGATAAGCACAACGGGCGTTCGGATTGTACAGCGGTGATGTGGTGTTGGAGTTCTTTGGAGCCTCCTTCGGAATTACCAAGTTGGTTTTCAACAGTTGCGGAAGAATTTGGGATAGGGTCATACTGAGCCGAGTGAAATGTCTTTGCAGTCTCTCTGCTCTTGGCTGATTATTATGTTGTGGGGAAACAGCAGGCCTTGATATAACCACCGCATTCACTGCTTGGCGGCGCTCGGGTCGGTTTTGGCTCCTTGAGCTGTAAACTGCACTTGACTCCTTTTTGAAAGGCTTCTTCTCGGTACTTGACGAAGCACCTTTTTGTATTTTGAAAGGCTCTTGATACCGGCCTCAACTCTCTCCCCAGTCATTATCAACTCAGTAAACCCAAACGATGAGCTACCGATCAAATGGTTGAAATATGGACCAGACAAGGTTCCAAGAAACATATCCACTAACTCCCTATCATCCAGATGGGGTTGTACTCTCCCAACAAGGTCCCTCCATTTCTGAGCGTAATCCTTAAAACCTTCGCTCGCACCCATAGATATACCCTGAAGTTGGGTACGTGTGGGAGCAAGGTCAGCATTATACTGGTACTGCTTGTAAAAAGCAGAGGCAAGGTCCTCCCAGTTATGGACGTTAGCTCCTTCCAATTGGTAGAACCATTCATGTTGAGTCCCTGAAAGACTATCTTGAAAGAAATGAATCCAGAGGTTTCTGTCGAAAGTATACGGTTGAATCTTTCTAACGTACGAGCAGAGGTGTAGCTTTGGGCAGGAGACCTCGTCGTACTTAGTAAAGACAGTCGCTTTAAACTTGTGCGGGATTACGACCCAAGATTCCAAACCCAAATCTCCAAAGTCCAGCCCAGGTACCTTCTGGACCTCCATTGCATTTAACCGGTCTTCAAGTTGCTTATACCTGTCCTCAGCAGGAGGATACTGGTCTTCATCAAAGTCAGTCTCATTGTCAGAAACCACAGGGCTAGGAGCCCTCCTTTCTTCTTGGTTCTCTCCCCCTCCAGATGAGTGAGATAAATCAACATCCTGTCTTAATCTGTTCCCGAACCTGTGACCCATATTCAGGAGGACCGTCTTCTTCTTCTTCTTCTTATCCTTCAAGATAAGAGTCTTTAGATCTTGCTGACCCTTGGCCAAGTTCATGAACATTTCCTGGAACTGAGCGTTTTGAGCTTGCAGAGCCTTGATGGCTTGGTCAGTTGATGTTTCAGAAGACATGATATGCTGAAATAAACAGCGAAGAAGATGAGAAACCTGTAAGGGTACCTGTAATGAGGTGCATGGGAATGGAATGCGTATGATATGATTTCAAAGACTTTAGAGAGATTCAAATTCGTAAACCAAAATGAAACACACTTTTATTAGATGAAAAACTTGAAATTAATGTTTAACAAATGCCTTTAAGGCGTTACAAAAAAAAATACTAAAAGCAAATCTATCCTAGAAACAATAAAAGACAATCAGCGCTCCCACGGTCATTTTCCTTTGGTGCTGACATAGTCGTTGAGGACCCTCTCATTCTCCAGCTGCCTTGTAAGCTTCAGGATCTTCCGCTCCTGCTCATGATACTTCTCTCTGTAAGTATCTTGTTCTTCCCTTAGTTGGATCCAAGACCTCTTTAATGCCCCAATGTCAGTAGGCATGTATAGATGAAGGATGGTAGGAGGACCCCCTTCTTCATCAGTACTCTCAACAATTACCGGCAAGACAGCTTCGTACGGCATCCCTAGCTTTTGAGCACGGGCTCGAACCCACCGGAGATACGGTTCCATCGGGGGAGAAGTCTTCATGCCTAGCTCATGTGGATCAGACCTGTTGACCCTATCCCATGCTCGTATAAATATGCGGCGATGTCCCTCAACATCTCCCATGAAGTCAAAGACAATGCTTGGATGCAGCAACTCATGAGGTCCGTCCCTCCTAGCTCGCCCAAACTGTCGTAAGGCCAAACAAGGATTATAGGTGATCCCTCCTCTGATTCCCAGCAATGGAACATTGGGGTATTCCCCACAACGATCAATGATAGCTACTTCTTCCATGTATTTAGTACTCCAGATGATGTCCGTATGAGCAAGGGACATAATTCTGTAGGCCCAACCCATGCCTTCTTCGTTCTTCAAAACAGATTTGGGGAGGTGAGAAATAAACCACCTCGCCAGCAATGGTGCACAACACATAAGGGTTCCCCTTTTCCGAGCAGTACGGGCATAAAGAGCATGCAGAATATCACCCAAGAGAGTGGGCACTGGATTACGGAACATGAAAATCTTCACTGCGTTCACGTCGACAAAGAAATCTGAATTTGGGAACAGAACCAGGCCATAAATGAGAAGAGCCAAGATGTCTTCAAACGCTTGAAAGTCTAAACTGTCCCAGAACTGATGAGCCTGATCAACCAAGAACTTAGCCAAGAAGCCTTTTATCCCACTCCGAGTCTCCCAATTAGACACCACATAAACCCTTGTAAGATGGAGGGCTGAGGCAATATCCTCCGGCCTAGGAGCTATCTCCAAACCTGTAAATGGGGTCTGCTCTAGAATAGAGATGCCGAGTAGATCAGAGAACTCCTCCAAAGTAGGGACCAACTGATAGTCTTGGAAAGTGAAGCAGTGGTGTAATGGATCAAAGAACTGGAATAAGACGCTCATCATCTGTTCATCCAGCTTGGAAGTGACTAGGATAAGGAGGTGACCATGTCTTCTGTCAAAAGAGGAAGTGTCAGGAACCTTGGAAACCTAATCTTTAAGCTGAGTAGGAATCTGTACAAAGCTGATCCGAATAGTGTTTCTACGCATAGATGCCATGATCTGTAAAACAGAACAAAGATGAATCCCATTGGTCTTTGAAATGGTTAGTCCAATGCAATATGCATGCAGTGTCATGATGCATGATGTCATGATAAAAACACACCACGTGTATTCACAGATAGCAAACATGGTAAGGGCAAACAAGTCACACAATAGCCCTTAGATTTCAGGCTAGCAAGGAGTTTAGGTACTACCCTCTTTAAGTTTAGTTGGTACAACCTGTCCTAGTAATAGTAACCGGGTTTTAGAGGATCTCAATATCACTGACCACCCTCGATCGGTCATAATTCCAGTTTAGCAACCTTTTCTTGCGGCCGGAATCATCGCGAGAGTTTGGTCTCAATGAGTGTAGCATACTGCTACTTTTATATGGCCAAGTTGGTCAATTATAGGTTCTAAGGTCAGTTGGTGCTTAATGACCCCTTAGCAACCCCATATTCTCCTTGTTCCACCACAAGGGATATCAATACAAACTAAAGTGTCACACCAACGTAGCTACTGCTTCAACTGTATCGGTCTACGCCGTACAGTTCCCTCACTGTCTATTGCTACTTATCTAAAAGGTATCCCCAGATCCGGTTTAGGATCTATAGTAACTCCGATTCAAACCCACAAAGATAAATCAAACAGATCAAACAATTGAAAACAATATGAACTAATCCTAAGGTACACCCCACTTATATACTCCCGAGCAGAGTCGCCAGTTCTGTGATACGGTGGCCAGAACCGAATTGTTTTTTGGAATGCTGGTTTGCGTTTTGCGTTTGTGTTTGCAAAATGTCGCGGTAAGCAAGAGTCGCCACCGACTTTTATTTTATCCAACAAGGAAAGGAAAAAAGCACAGAAAAATTCCTTTTTCGAGATGTTTCTGAGTACGGGGGGTAGATTATAGAAAGGGAAGGTATTAGCACCCTTTCTATCCGTAGTTATCTACAGGCTCTTAGGTACTTGCTCATTGTTTTCAAAATTGTTTTCTTTGAGTTTCTGGGTTTGAAAAAGTTTTTGTTTTAACTTCGATTTAACTCTTGTGTCTGTCTTCAAGAGTGTAATGAAGTGTTTTTGAAAACTTGTTCGTAAAAGTGTAAGTGTGAAAAAGTTTTGTTTTATTTGAGCAAGTACTTAAGAACTAATCTACCTACTCGAAAAAGGAATTGTTCTATGTTTGTTTCCTTTAGACAATGCTATCCTACTATTAGTGAGTAGGTAGCACCGTCGTTGGAGTTTGAGGGTCAATTCTAAAGAGGGACGTACGGTCACTAAAGCAATGTTAGGACGCCTTAGTGGTAGCCCTAATGTCTTAGATCATTTATCCGAGGCAACGATATCCGAGGCAACCTTTCTGAGGCAACTATGATCTTTTAGACAAGAGGGCGGCCTCTAAAACAACCTATACTCAATGACCATTACCGAAGGCAACCAAGTGGGAGTGTACCCTAGGAGTGCGCATGTGCGAGTGTGTTGGTTTCAGTTATTTATCTTTGCACATTTAGGGTGATCTAACTGTTTTAAGATTAAACATTCATTCTTGTCATGTAAGCCCTAATTATTCATAAATCTAACAGTTAATAATTTGCGGAATTTTAAAGTGCGGAATTTAAACTAAGTTATTACAAGGCTTCGGGTATTTACATAGTCAAAAACAAACTCTTTGAAATTAAAAGCGATAAATGTAAAAGTACTAATTTAAATTATTACAAACTAGGAGCAGACACAATAATTGGATAAAAATAAAGCGCGCGAGAAAATTAGATCGAATACGAAACTAAGGTTTTGACCCTTCTAATTAAAAGAAAATGTTTTTGTTGTTTTTTTTTAATATATTTTTTTAAGAAAAGAAATTAAGTCTTAAACTTAAATACTAAATTAATTAGTTCATTAAATTAATTAATGAAAAATAATTAAATGATATATTTTTGGTTTTTGTTATTTTAGGAAAGAAATAAAATAATTAAGTTAGTAATAAAAACCTATTGATTCTAATTAATTTTAATTATTTTCAAAATAAATTAAAGTTATCTAAAAAATTAACCTAATTAATTAATTGATTTTTTACTAAAAAAAATAAATATCTAAAATTTAATTTGGACATAAAATTATTTTTTGGTGATTTTTGATAAAAAAGAAAATAATTATTGGTTAGTAATTAAATTAAATAGAATTAAATGAAATAAATATAAATATAAAAGATGAGAGATGGGCCTGATTTAAGGGTGTCAATAGAAATTTCCTTGGCCCATTGAGATGAGATCCGTTTGACCTTTGCAATTCTGTGCATACGTGTTGACTCTGGATTATGGTGCACTCTCAGTGGTGGCCACCAGATTTGGCCATCTGGCCATCTGGTGCGTTGGATGATGAGGGAGTATGATGGACGCCTGACTCATGCGCGTATTGGATTACCTGGAAATAAACAGAAAATAGCAAATGCTGGAGGCAGGGATCGAACCCCTGACCTCCATCCTCTAACGCCTTAAGAAACCTACGTGGCCACCATTGCGCTGTTTTGTTTTGATTGTTATCATATTACAAAATAATAATAATATAAGAAAACGAATGTTAGTGGAAAACAAAAGAAAAAAGCGTGCTGGAATTTGAATAGGCCTATGGGGGAGTGTCACGCAGTCGTCCCCTTCCTCTCTCCGTGGGTAAAAGTAGAATACTTTTACCTACAAACGTTTTGTCCGTCGCTATAGGCCATGCTCGTTCCAAAATCTTCTACATGTAATATAAACGACCACCAAGGCCATGGTTAGAACCGTCTCCTTCTTCTGAACACAGTGGTACCCATTACCAAGGCCAATTGTCCCTGAAAATAATAACCCTAAAACCAAGCTCGAAAACCTAGCAATGGTGATTAACGCTACAGGCCATATAAACGAAATTGAATAATGCAAAAAGTTTGTAAATGTTATGGTGATCAAGAATGTATAATTATTTCAACCTAACAATGCATAAATCGTGAGTTTCGAATTCAAGAACAGAGGTGTAACGTGAACTACTTACAGCGCGTTTAGGGACCGAAACAGACTTGTTCTTGATAGCTTTAGGTTGCTGGGAGTGCCAGGAAGCGATTGGAATAAGTCACGAGCCTTGAGAATGCTTCTAAGTGGGATTTTGATCTCACACTTTTTCTTTGTTTTTTCAAATTCTGTTCTTGTTCTAGCGCCTGTTTCCCCACCTTCCTTTTGATCTGCACGCAGTCTATATGTATTAGTGAAGGAATTAGGGTTGCAAAACTGATCAAAATCCTTCTCTTTCAATGCCTTTTGATTTGATTTGATTTGCTTTGAAAACCTTCCAAATTTGGCTTATTTCCAATCTTTTTGTGCACACAAGCCTTGATGCGAATTTGAATGATGGCTAGTTGTGTAATAAAGCCCGAAACAAGCACCAAATCCCTTGTTATCAATGTCTTGGATTTTATATGATTTTCTTTGATTTAAATTAAATGAATTCAAATAAAAATCAAAATAAATAATCAAAATAAGATATGGACAAGTGGCAAAGGCTAGAGCACGTGGGCTATGTTTCCAACTCAAAATAAGTGAAAAAGATTGGGCCCATTTGGGAAAATTTGAAGTTTTAGGGATAGTTGACTTTTGACAATTTTGCAAAAAAGGTCAACTTCAACAATGCATAACTTCTTCAATTTTGACTCTTTGGAGGTGTTCTTGGACTTTTTAGAAATCTTGAGATGTCCTCTAATCAAACCTTTTGGTCTCATCTCATTTTGATATTCCATGCTCATGTATGAAGCTTTGACAAAAAAGGTGTTTTTGTTGACTTTTCAAAATGACCTATAATGTCCAAATTCATAACTTCTTGTGAGTTCATATTTTGAACTTGGGAGATGAAGATGGATTTTAGGTAATTGCATCCTCTTAAAAATGAGATTTGGATGGGTCATTTCTCATGAAGTATGAGGAATTTATGCTTGGTCAAAGTTGGGTTGACTTTTCTTGCAAAACCCTAATTTAGCAACTTTTGAGTCTTGAAAATGAGAATGTTGACCAAAAATCTTAAAGTTTGACTGCATGTAGGCCACAGTTGACTTTTTCCCTAGCACAGTCGATTTTTGGACCTTTGAGCAATTGATTGAGCAAACTTCCTCTGCAAGGCTTGAAATTTGACATTGATGATCTTGAGAACATATTATGACGTTGGTGAGCATTTGGGATCACTTGGACTTAAGTATCTTGATGCAACAGAAAACCCTAATTTGGGGTAGACTGCCTTAGGAGAGAGCTTGTTTGGCCAACCCTTGGACTACCTTGAGCAATTTGAGGATCTTTCTTGCAATGTTTTGAGAAATATGGGAGGGAAAATTTTGTGTTACAACACCCTAGGCGCATGCCCGCTCATGCGCTAACGAAGTTTGCATATAAACGTCAGAGAGGAAGCTTCCTTTGTACTTTTCGCTTGCCCCTCTTCTGCTCATTTCTGGTTCTTGCACAACAAAGTCGTTCTCCTCCGAAGTCCTTGCCTTCTCCGCCATCTGACACTGTGCTTTCTGCTTGTTCCGCTGTCAGCCTCCCCTAACTTGGTAAGTTTCCTATTTTTCTTCTATTTTGCCAACATTTTCCCTGTTTTAGGTTAGATTTTTTGTTTCAATTCTAAAGATGCATACGGTTAGAGGTATATTAGCTTTAGATTTGATGACACTCGGTGGTTTCATCATCTGGGAAAGTAGGCTACATTGTGGGGTTGTTTAGTATTTCCTAGTGGTAGGGCCGGTAACGGCGGTTTATTATGAATTTTCTGGCGAAATTGGACTGTTTCCTGGGTTTCTGCTTTGAACTTCCTGAGTTTCTGATGTGTCCCTGGGTGAGGTCCTATACCATTTGTTAGGGAAGGAACTTTACTCGTGGGAGATATGGTTTATCTTGACGGTCGGGCGCCTAATATTTTAGAGGGGATTGCCCTTGTTTTGCTTTCTACTATTTTGAGTGAAGGTTCTAGTCAGGGACATGGTCCTCGTTCATGCCATTTCACTTGATTAGCAGTGGAAGGGTAGATTTTATTTGATGTCGAATTCAATTTTGTCCTCTACTTTTCAGGTATGATGGCTTGCAATACTGAAGATGACCTTATGAGTGAGCATATTGATTCTGTATTAAGTTTGTCCCGGGGCACGTCGACCGAGGAGAGTACCTTGGGGGCGCACAATCCTAGGCTGGGCATACCCGAGCATGATATAGACGCGCAGGGTGAGCCCGCAGCTCCCGAGGATCCTTTGTCCTGGGTTGCACTGGGTCTCACGGAGATCATTTCCCACTTTGTCGAGTGCCCAGATGAGGTATTTTACGTTGGTGGCTCCAGGGATGGAGTCAGAGGATACAGAGGAAGAATGGGTAATTTTCACCCCCGGGAAAGATTATCGTATATGTTCGAAGTTCAATGCAAACCATATTCTTGTGTATGATATTTTTTTTCAGGGAGCTGGGTCTTCAACTTCCTTTCTTTGATCTTCATGTGGCTGTTTTTCGGTATCTTCGCCTTGCTCCCTCCCAGTTTCATCCCAATTCGATTGTCTTCCTACGAGCTTTCAAGATGGTGTGCAATTATCTACAGATAGGGGCCACTACTCCTTTGTTCTTTTACTACTTTCATCTTCAACAAGGACATTTTCGTAATCAGTGGGGACGGGTCTTCTTAAAATAGGCTAACGTGAAGTTTTTCAAAACTTACTTCAAATCTGTCTGAAACTTTAAGGAAAGGTATATGTTAGTCCAGCCTGTGTCGGACAGGGGGTTGTTAAATGTTTTTAAGAGTGTCACAGTGGTCGATGATGAAGGGGGCCCGTGGTGAACGAGGAGGGGAACCCAGTGGTGAAGCTGGTGCCGAAGTTTAGTTTCTATTGGATGAAGAAACATTTTTCTCAGGGTAATGACCATTATATTTGGAAGAAGAACCAACTGGGTCCTGAGGATTAGGCCAGTCATAACCGATTGTCGGCCTTTGTTGTTGGGATACCTCCAGTCTAGCGAGTGGGAAAAGGGGTTAGGCCCGTAACAAGCGAGGACGGGGAGCCTGTGTTTGAGCCAAGTCTGATAAATATTAAGGAGCTCCTCAAATGTGGGGATCCTGTGGCGTACTTGGGTAGTTTATCTTGTATTTTGATTTGTCTTGCGCGCATATCTTTATCCTCGTTTACTGACTTTCATTTGTTATTTTTTGTTGCAGGAATGATGAATGTTGCTCAAGAGCGCATAGTCAATTCGTTTCCCTGGCCAAGAAGAAATGACAGAAGTTGGGAAAAGGCCCTCAAGGTGATGCGGGGACAACCCCTCAAGCAAGCTCAAAGACATCATCGTCTGGCCCTGTTTCTGGGCATCTCTCTCCTCATCTGGTGTCCTCGAGGTTCAAGAGGGCGCGTATCTAAGGCACAATCAATCTGATAGGCAAGCAAGAAATGGGTAAATTTGAGCTACCTCCTTGTTTTCATGACAAGACTTTCTTATAGGGCTCCTTCTTGCATATTCTCTGAGTTGAATCGTTGATTCTTGAAGATATGGATCGCCCGAGTAAGAGGGGGTTGTTAGTCTGAGATGCTGGTGCTTTTATGAGGGTGCTAGGAATGGTTGTGGGGTATGTCAAGGAGGGCACCTCCCTGGAAGTCGAGCTTAAAAAGTCTCAGGCCAAAATGGTGACTCTCGAGGAGAAGCTCGTCACAGCAAATGCTGCGAGCAAGGCATTGAAGGAGAAATTGTCCAAGATGATCAAGGAGAGCAATACCCTTCTACTAGAGAAGAAGTCCTTAAAGGAATCAGTTACTACTCTGAGGGTAGAGGTAACTCCTATCGAGGATGAGCCGGAAGAAGCCAGCAGTCTAAAAATATGTGCAGAGTTGGTTGCCCGCCTTCAATTGGCCGTGGATGGCGGTTTGGCCAATGTCGAGGGGGCTTTCAAGAATGTTGTGGCGCAACTCAGAGTTGTGAATCTGGGTGTGAAACTGAATATGGCTGGGATGATATTCCTTTATTATGTGGATGATGGGAAGATTTTTATGCCCGACTCCCTCAAGTCTAAAAAGGATGGACCAGTGTAGGAGTCTGTCCTAGAGGATCATACCCGTGACGAGGGATTTCAGCTTGATATTTAATCAACTTGTTGTTGCTTCCGTTTTGTTTCGGTCTACATGTCATATTGTTGTAATATATTTAAGGGGATCTGCCCATTTTAATGTAATTTTCAAACAATTGCGGTCCTCGTGGCCACATGTTTGTTTATTCGAGTTGGGGGCTCAGGCCTCCTTTATGTAATACCCATGAAAATTGCGACCCTTGTGGTCGTCCTCTAAAATTTCCGACCGTGGTGGTCATTTGTTCTAATTTGCATCTCTTAAGTATTTTTAACTTTGTTTTGTGTATGATTTATTGATTATTTGTTGTGAAGTGTTTGCATGTATTTGTATGCTCTTATGCTTGAGACATTTTATTTTGATTAAGAGTTTGGAAGTTTTCTCATTGGCATTTGATTCTTCCAGTGTAGGTGACTGGTCGAACGGCTAGGGTGATCATCGGGCATGGCTCGAAACTCAGAACTCGTTTTAAAGGCTTGAGCTTGGTGGTGTGAACTTCCCATCGCGAGCTGGGTGTTCTGTCATCGTGGTACGACAATGGTGGAGCTCGTTTGATTTTTCCACATCGGGCTAAGGATATGCTCGTTAAAAGACTGGATACTCGCCTCTTTGTTTAATTTGGAGTGCCGTGTTTGTACCTGGGCATGCAGATGTGGTCGGGCAAACTATGTTCGTCGTTTCAACGAGACACGCCGATTGTATCAGTGTTTTAATTGTAATATTGCCTTAGTTTTTCAGTGTTCTAAGGTCGAGCAAGTTGTTCCTCGTGTAGGTTTTCTAGATAGTAAGCCTCGTTCCCAATCTTTGCATGAACGCGATAGAGGCCTTCCCAGTTCGCGGCGAGCTTACCTTCGCAAGACTCTTTGTGATTTCTCTTCAAGACTAGGCTGTCGAATTCGAATTCATGCTATATGACTTTGACATCATATCGTATGGCGTTTTTTTGTTTGAGAGAGGCCTCTCGCAAGGCTGCTCCCGTCCGGATCTCCTCGACAAGGTCAAGCTCCTCCCTCAATGCAACATCATTTATTTCTTCGTCGAGAGGGACCTCAGTTTGCTTGGAGGGTTCCCTGATTTCGACGGGGATGAAGGCCTCGATTTTGTATGCTAGTCAGAAGGGAGTCTTTGATAAGTGCAAATTATAGCTATTTTTGTATATACTTTTTGTTGCACTTATCGGCTCTTTGTTGTTAATAATTGTTGAATAAACCCGAATTTTGTGTAAATACGTTTACTTCACAAATAATTATGTTTTTATGTACATAGTGTAACATTTGATAGTTTTAAAGTCTTTTGTAGGTATTTGTTTCATATTTGGAGAATGGAGGAATAAGGTGTCGAAGGCACGTCTCCAGATATGCATTTTTGGAATAAAAGTCCATTTTTGAGAAGTTATATTCAGGAAGGCGCGCTAAGCGGGAATTGTAGCGCACTATGAGTGTTTTGACAAATTTGGCATAGGCTGAGCTGATGAGGCCGCTTAGCGGGGTTAAGGAGGTTTCACGTGTATTTGAAGTGGCAGGCCGCTTAGCGGGATCATCCCACTTAGCGCAGTCTGCTAAGTTAAGTTTTATAAAAATAGATTTAGTTCATTTTTAGGTTATGGTTTTTGGGGTGTTTTTGTTCCCAGATTCCGTCAACCTTATTTTTGATAGATTAACTTAAAAAACAACACTAGGGTTTTGCTTATGGATGATTGGAGGTGGATTTCTCATCGACCAACGCTGAAAAAACGGAAGATTTGTGGCTTATCTCTTTTCCTCTCTATGTATTTATCTTATGTTGGGTTTTATTAGTATTTTTAATTTTAACTCATGTATATTTGTCGCCCATGCCGTTGTATAAAATTTGCTTTAAAAATCTTTGTCGATTATTGTTATGGATTTTTACTTTGTGTTAGGGATTTGGATTGTTATAGACATATACTGCTTGTATTCTTATCTAGGATGATTATCTAGTAGTGTCTAGATTCTAGAGATAGATTTAGAGCTATTATTCACTTTGGGTGTCTTTAATTAATGCTTATGTGTTGGTTATGTCACTTTGAGAGATCGTCGACGTGATTAGCACGGTTGACTTATGTGTTATTGAGGTTAGTTGGGAGATTGCCATCGAGATGATACAGTGGGTGTTGCGGTTGATACATGTTAACATTGATGAATATTGTAGGTTGAGTATAACTGGTTGATAGGTTTAAGTTTGTGACGAGTAGAGTACATTCGAGTCGGATAAGTTTGTCTTTCCTTTTTATACATTTATTTTTCGTTGATACCTTTTACCTTTCCCTTCAAACCCATTAAACCTCAAACTCATTAACGAGAGATTTGTCAAACGTAATTTCAATAAACCAATGTTTGTGGACACGATACGATATAACCTAAATATCATCCGGTAAAATAATAATTTACTTTTTTCTTGCCGCTTTACCGCTTCAACAGTCTCCTCAGTGGATCAGTGAGTTGTCATCCGATAGGCCAAGAGTACACTATGTATCTCCTCGAACCATCTCTTCTTGGTCTCGTCCAACCTTTTCCTGAGGCCTCGTAGGATCACACTGTTTGCAGACTCGGCTTTCCCGTTTATCTATAGGTGTTCGATGGAGACGAAGTGTTGGATAGTGGCCAATTTGGCAACGAATTCCAAGAAATTTTTGTCCGTGAATTGCATCCCGTTGTCGATGACAATCGCTTAGGGATTTCCGAACCGAGCAAGAATACTTTGACTCTGATGTGGCTGGAGCATTGATTCCAGAAAGTCTACTTCAGGCTACATGATTAAATTTGCAGGGGGATTTGTGGCTTGGTAGTCCAGATTGCAAAAGTGTGTAGTATTGTCTACTACAGAGGTCGAGTTTATTACCATTACCGAAGCATGCAAAAAGTTACTTTGGTTGACAATTTTTTTGCAGGAGCTTGGTTTTTTTAAAGACAAATATGTGTTATTTGTTGATAGTCAAAACGATATTCATCTTGGTAAGAATCCTACTTTTCATAATAGGTCCAAACATATTGATGTGAGATACCATTGGATATATGATGTTTTGGATGCTAATTTGTTGGATTTAGCTAAGGTTCATACAGATGATAATGGTTATGATATGACGACTAAAGCATTACCAAGAGGGAAGTTTGTAGCTTGTTGTCATATCGCCGGTTTGGCGATTTCCTCCACATAGTTGTGAGGGGGAGATTTGTTGGGCTTGGGTTTCCTTCATATGTGGAGAAAGACCAAAATATGAATAGCCCATTTTTCTCACTTATTTAAGTGAAGAATTTAGATTTAGGGTTAAAAGAGATAGAGAGAAAATAAGGATTCAAAAAGAGAGAAAAGAGGAGTGAAACTCATTCTCGTTTTTTCTGCATCAGTCTCATTAAAATGATGATCCCCGATTCATTCACCATCTAATAAAGCTGAAATTTGGTGGGCTTATTTGGGACACATATACCTAAATTTTTACCATTGGAATCTTCAAAACAAGGTATGAGTTGAGAGATATTGGCTTTACACTGAAGCTGCAGATTTGGGAAAATTTTCAGCTTTTTGATTCTTATTTGTAAGTTAGTTTGCTTTGTGATTTTCGGTTGTTATCACTATTTCCTGAATCACTTCAAGACTCTCTTGTATCCTTAATTGATTATAGTGGAGCTTTTTCTTTGCTTTGGACGACTCGTGGTTTTTACTCCCGTATTGAGGGGTTTTCCATGTTAAAAATATCAATGTTCTTTTGTACCTTTATTGCTTGGTGGTTGTCTTATATTTGTTATTGATCCTCAAGGTTCCTACAAGTTTGAGAAATATTATATTTGTTGCATATTATTCTGTTATTATGTCTTAATTTCCTATCAAGTTGGTCTATCAAGGAGGCCTTAAGTTCATTAAATTTTTCAGAAATAATTTTGTTCCATCTCACATCCTTTATGAAGATGACCTGCTGGTTTTCTGGACAGGCAAACCTTCAAGTATTCAATCTCTTAAGAAGATATTCCATGAATAATCAGTGGCCTCTGGTCAAAGCTTTAGCTTAGATAAACCCTTTATATACTTGGTTCTACCTCTGAATCTCAGCTTGACATGATCATTGTCAATATTAGTTTCACTAAAGGATTGTTTTCATTCACCTACCTTGGCAAGCCTATTTTCAAAGGGCATGTCAAATCCTCTCACCTCACCCCTACATAAGAAAAAATCTTAGAAAAGTTATCATCTTGGAAGAGATCATTGCTCTCTATGGTTGGTAGACTTACACTTGTTAAATTAGTATTTCAAAGTATGATTTCTTACACCATCAACACTTATTTATGGCATATGTCGCTACTGAGGAAAATAGTACAAGCTTGTAGGAACTTTATTTTGTCTGGATACATTCATAATAGAAAGTTTTGTATCGTCTCTTGGAGAAAGACTTGTCAGCCTTACCTAAATGGTGGGGAGGGCCTTAGTTCTTTGGTGAGACTGAATATGGCCACAAACCTCAAGCTCATGTGGAATTTGAGAACTAGACAGGAATCTTGGGTTATCCTGCTGAAGAATAGAGTTCTCAAAAGGAATGATTTTATCTGTTAGAATAATAATGCAAGTGTGAGTAAGTGAGAAGATAGTCCCATATTGGATAGATAACTCGCTCACCTATCACCTTAAGGCTTTAGGTGGATAAGTGGTGCGTCTCTCACAAACATGCTTATTCCTCAACTTTGTATCAATCCTCCTAGTAACTCCCTCAACAAATTTGACACCATCTGATACCATATCTACTTATCAATCTAGACATGCATCAAGTCTGAGTTTTTTGTTCTTCTCAACAATTTTTGTTGGTCTCTAGATTAACTTCTGGATTGATTGGTTTAGGCAATCCCTGATCCAAATCACTTCTTTAGACTTCCTTAATTTGCATGATATCAAGGTTAACATAAAATGCAATTAAAAACAAGAAGATTAAAGGCTTATTGTGGCTGGCAACTATGTAAAACATTTGATCAATGAGAAATGATATATAAAGTTGACATTAAAAAATTCACAAAGAACATAACATTAATATCTTGGGATTGACTTTTATATAAAGTGGATATGAAAGAAAATTGAGGTTTTGATTATTGGATGAATAATACAAAGAGTTTTGTTGATAACAAAACTTAAATAAAGACCAGAATACTGGAAGGAAAATAATGAAAGCAACAAAAACAATGGCCAGTGGATACTAACTTGATGGATTGTATATGTTTGTTCTATTTTTCCCCAACCCATTGTAAAAGGTAAGAAAGTTGGTCTTATTATGAGCTAAAATTGAGTTTGTTTTGTTGTTATGGTTAGAGTACCTTTATACTCTCTTTAATAATTTCATTTTCTTATAAAAAATCAAATGTATAGCCATCACTCGTTACAATAAATTCGTGAAAATAATGAATGAATTGTGAAGTTGTTAAATTTTCATCTACTTAATAAATAATTAAAATAAATAAAAACAACAAAGAAATATAATAAATATATTACCAATTTTAAAGTAAAAACAACATTGCCTTTAAAACATGATACCATATGATAATGACTCTCATAGTTCACACCATTCACAAACACAACAATAAGAAATCAAACTATAAAGTTTTAAAAATGATTATAAAATCTAATCAACTTGTTTACTATGTTGTTTCAAATAACAATTCTATACAACTAACAAGATAATGTTATGGAAAACAATCATCATCATCATTATCATTACTATCATCGATCTCATCATCATCATCATCTTAATAAATCTCCTGATGCATCTTCCAAAATTGAATCAAATTTTTACCATCCACGCTTGCAATCATCATATCTTCAAAAAGATTCCAAGAAAGGTCTATGATTTCACTAAAATGACCATGATGAATAAAAAGAATTTCTGGTGGACAATCCTCATCATCCATATCATTTTGCTTTTCTCCAATCTTATTTGTATCCCAAACAATCACTCTCCTATCATGGCATCCAGAAGCAAATAGTGTCTCATTATTTGGATTCCAACAAACTTGTATAACATTTGTCTCAAATTGTTTAAATGTATGAAGACATTCATACACTTCATTACTTTTACCTATCTTTTTTGTATCCCATAGTTTTACTGTTTCATCACTAGAACCTGTAACAACATTCCATTCTTTAAAGGGATTAAAAGATAAACAATTAACTACTAAGCAACACAATGTTGAACTGGATTATTCACTATCGAAGCTCTAACATTCCATAACTGCAACTTTTTTTTCGCCAACACATCCAAATAAATTTTCATTTTTTGGATTCCATGCTATGTCATATATACCACCTTCATTGACCTAAGAACAATAATAATAAATATGATTAATTTTTTTATAAACATAAATGGGACTAAAATAATTACAAAACAAAACTAATCTAAACTTAAATTCAATTATAATTAAGTAAAATGATTGATAATCCCAAGATTATTATAATAAATCTATTCCCTCATGTCCCATTATTAAAAAAGTTATTTATTTAATAAATAACCATTGTATATGAACTTAGATACAGACACAATTTCATTAATTTTTAAAATTAAAAAAAAGTTGTAATAAGGATTAGAAAATAATTATTTATGATAAAATAAAATTGAAAAAATAATACTAAGATCAATATAATCAAATAAAATAATTTTTTAAAAATATAAATCAACAAATATTTTTTATGTAAAGAAATTAAACAAATTTGATGTACCTTGAAATCTTGCAGTGGATCAAGGATAAGATTGTTGGGACCACTAAGCAAATGACCACTATTGAAGTTGCTCCAAGACAAGCCATAACCATCAGTTTTATGACCAAACAATCTTAATTCAAGGCAAGCACGATCATTAGAAGCCTTGGAAGGTTTTTTTGATAATTTTAAAAATATTGTCAACGTTACAAAAACTTTTGTTGGAACGATCAGTGTAACTTCTTAAGTAGATAGAGTATGAATTCTTATAAGGAATTTGGACCTCGGCTATCATTAGATAATTGAGGCCATGTTCATCGGTGTGGGTTCCCAAAAGGACCTTTTGGACAGAGTAGTTCTTACCTTCTGGTTCATTACGAGTCAGAAGTCATTGGATTGTGAAGGAAGGCCACTCAAGTTCTTGCGTTGCAATGAGATCATAAAGAAAAGGAGGTTTCCATTCATGTGCTCTCATCTTTGCACATTTTATTGTAGTAGAATTCTCCTTACTATTATTCCTATCCATAATTCCTCAATTTACAAACCCTACACAAACTATCTCACCAAACTACTTATTATTCTACGACCTCTCTTACCACACTCTACTTCCAAATCTTATACCACAATATATAGAGATTGAATTGCAAATCGCACACTAATATAATTTCAAATTTTATAGTTATTTATTGTTTTCTTAGTTTTGAATTTTTTATTAAGTGTTTTATTTTTAAATAAAAATATGGTAAAATATTCATTTTGGTGAATTTTTTTTTTGCGATAACTAGGTATTAAAAAAATCGCAAATAACCATATTTCAGAGAAAATTACGCAAATAACCATGTTTCAGAAAACCCCACAAAGGAGGAGCCAAGTGAGATGGCGCATGCACTGGCCCATTTTCCCTAGGCGTCATCTCACTTGGCGCATGCACTCTCTTTTAGCCAAGTGAGATGGCGCATGCACTCTAAAAGTGAGAGGAGGCGCCATCTCACTTGGCTCCTAGGGAAAAATGCATTTTTTATAAATAATTTCTCCGTTTCTCTGTCATTCTTCACACTTTCTCGCACCGTCTTCTTATTTTTTCTCTGTTATTTGCGTCATGACATCTCCCATGATTTTTACCAGAGATGGTTACGTTATTTTCTCGGCCACCAAATCTCCAATGAAAATAAAATTTTGGCACATTCACTCCATGGAGCGTCTGAAGAGAGAGTTGATGTGATGGCTAGAGGGGGACATCGAGGATGGGGAACAAATTAGACGGATCCAGTAAAGAAGAATAACCACCTCAATTGAAACAGGAAGACCTAATTTTTGGTTGGAGGAAGTCAAAACAGACAGCGATGTAATGTTAATGATACATGGGTCAGATGAAATTATTTTAACGGTTGTAATTTCGTAGATGTTTTATCGTGTTTTATTTGTTGTTTGCGCAAGGTTTATTGTAACAAATGATCTTAACGAAAAACCTTAATGTTTATAACTTAAAAAAGTAAAGATATTTTGTAATACAATTTTTATGTGGTTGAGCTAGTAGCCCGAGTCACACAATTTTTGCAATTGTGTCCGACCTGACGACATAAACCATACTTTCTTTCCATCTTGTCAAGGGAGTCCATTTCAGTTGTGATGCGCTTGGTTTTGGGATGACCCTTTTTATTCCTTCGCATTTGTTCATTGTGCCATACTATTTCACCGTCGTATGCAGGCCAATAATCAGGTTTTGCTACCAAAAGGAAGTTGTTGTTGTATACGTTGAGCAAGGTTTCAAACTTGTAAATGGGAGACAGAAGTTGTAATGCGTCTTGATGAGTATAGGCACACGCAACAATGATATGAGAGTAAGGCATATGAAAGGCTTGAAACTTACCACAATCGCACCAGCGAGAAGGTAGTATAACCCTATATTCTTGTCTTGGCGGCCCCTCGTTATGGTCGATTGCCTCTTTAAAAATGAAGTTGTGGCTGTGTCGGTTGAACCGTATAACTAGATGGGTGTTGGCTTTGGAACTTTCTGCCTTAATATACTTCATGCAGCTTTCACTCCATAGTTGTCCCGATTGCAATATAATATTCCATATTTCACCTCTTTTGGAAAACAACGAAGCCATCCTAAAATATGTTTATTTAACCAAAGCAGTTACTGGGAGGTTTCGTATGCCTTTGAATACCCCATTCATGGATTCAATCAGATTTGTTGTCATGTGGCCCCACAGTTGTCCATTGTCGTATGACCTAGTCCATTTCTCAACCGGAATGTTATCGATCCACATACCGGCGTCCAGATTTGACAATCAGATCTCGTTGCAATAATATTTGAACGTAGGTTGTGTTAATGCATACCCTGCATTCATAATCGCTTTCCTAAGAGCTTTGTCTTTGATCTCCCTCGTGAAATTTTGGGCGACATGTCTAATGCAATAGACATGCGTAGAAGGAGGGTCATGCCAACCGTTTGCAGGATTGTTGTATGCACTCTCAATAGATGCATGTTTATCATAAATCAAACAGAGATCTAGTTGAGGAGCCATGTGTGTTCGTAGATTCTTGAGAAAGAAGCTCCAAGCACCACCAGTCTCTCCCTTGACTAGGGCAAAGGCAATTGGGAAAATGTTGTTGTTGCCATCTTGTGCAACTGCCATCAGTAGCGTGCCTTTGTATTTCCTATACAACCAAGTCCCATCAATTTGAATAATTGGTTTTCATGACGCAAACCCTGTGATGCAAGGTTGAAAAGTCCAGAACACTCGACTGAATATTCCATTTCCGGTAATTTGACTATCATCTGGGGCGTACGCTAGTAGTGTTTCCATAATATAAACAATACCCGGAGAGTAAATCTGAAGTGCATTCAGGTAGCAAGGAAGTTCTTTGTATGACTCCTCCCAGTTTCCATATACCTTTTCAATCGCCTTGGTCTTTGCTAACCACGCCTTTCGGTATGACGGAGTATAGTTAAATACCGTAGTGATGTGAGAGATTATGGTTTTCACCTTCAATGATGGATCGTTGCTGACGAGGGGTAGAATTTCTTGACATATGAGATCATAATTTAGTTTTCGATGATCCTGTTGAGTAGAATTGACACACGTGTGGGTGGACATATAACCTATGACCCAACAATCACCTCTTAATCTGTATGATGCAGTGAGCTTGAACATACAATCTAGGTGGATACACTTGATCTTGTACCTTTCTGGATTTACACGATCTACCTTAAAATCGACTAAGTTGAGCATGTGAAACTTTTTTATGGCTCAGATACATTATTCTATATTACGAAATTTGTCTTTCTCTTTTAAGTTTTCATTCGACTGCATATACAGATTGAAAAATAAATCAGATGACAGTTCATCTCCGTCCATGTTGTAGTTTGTCATGTGTGGAAGTGGTGTGTAGATCTCGTTCGAAGGTATACCAGGTATCCTATCGTCTTCAAAATCATCGTTGACCATTTCGTCAAACTCTAACTCTTCATCTTCTTCTTCTTCATCAACGACATCTACTTCTGCTTGTTCGGTCTCGAGAGGATCAACCACTTGTGACAACTGAGGCTCTCGCAGCACAATGTACAACTTAATAGAGTTGTACCCAGAATACTCATGACTGGAAAACATATTCTGAAGGTCCTCTTCATCTTGAACCTCAATCTTATAAAATATTATTTGGTTGTTACCAAAAAAACCGAGTTCTGATAAAAGATTTGTGTCACGGGACCTCGTCCAAGTTCTGCCTCCAATCGTTTTTTGAAATACAAGAAATTGGCTTTCCTATTTAAACAAAATCGGATGTTCTCAGTGTCTCTAAACAAAAACTCAGAGGTGGGACAAATGTATGTCTCACTATTGAAATGTGCACTGACCACATATTATAGTGTAGAGGCCATTGTGTTTGAATGTTTGAAGGTTTGGAGGTTTGAGTGTTTGAAGGTTTAAGTGTTTGAGTCTTTGAGTGTTCGAGTGTTTGAGAGATTAAGTGTAGAAGTGTTTTGATAAATGTAGGATTAAATAGGTTGTACTGAAATTGAATAAAACAATAGTAAGCCACCTCTAATTTGCCAACTGGGATGTCCAATCTTATTACATGCATGTAGAGATGTCTTACCCAAGGTTGCCACCTAGCCTGCACCTACACTGCAACCTATTCCACCTCTAATTCTCCAACAGGGATGGCGACACTTATCAATTTTGTACTCATTCGCCAAGTCCAATGGCGCTTCCCTACACGTCCAATCGTATTACATGCATGCAAAGATTCCTTCCCCAAGGCTTCACCTAGCCTACACCTACACTACAACCCATGCCACCTCTAATTCACCAATAGGAATGGCGAGACCTATCAATTTTGTACTCATTCGGCAAGTCCAATGGCGCCTCCCTACAAGTCCAATAGTATTACATGCATGCAAAGATGCCTTCCCCAAGGTTTCCACCTAGCCTGGACCTACACTGCAACCCATGCCACCTCTAATTTGCCAACAGGGATGGCGAAACCTTTCAATTTTGTACTCATTCGCCAAGTCCAATGGCGCCTCCATACACGTCCAATCGTATTACATGCATGCAGATATGCCTTCCCCAAGGCTGCCACCTAGCCTGCGCCTACACTGTAACCCATGCCACCTCTAATTCGCCAACATGGATGGAGACACCTTTCAATTTTGTACTCATTCGCCAAGTCCAATGGAGCCTCCCTACATGTCCAATCATATTATATGCATGCATAGATGCCTTCCCCAAGGATGCCACCTAGCATGCACCTACACTGCAAGAGTGACACTTATCATGCATGAATGCACCCACCAACCACCTCACTTATTCACTCTGATAAAAAATTTTCTATAAATACAGAGCCTCACATACTTCTTTTGCATCCACAACCATCTCCCTCTCTGCTAAAAACTCTTTCATAATCTCAAACAATTTCAACAATGGCTCTCCTCACAATGAGAGATTCTCACAGAGGCACAAGGGACAATATTGCAGTGCTTGTAAGCTTCTTGTATACTTATAAATTTTTCATACTTCTATTAATGATTTATACATCTTATGTACTCTTACACTTTTTACATTCTTAACTTAGGATACTAAAAGATTCAGAATCCGGTCACACAACTACCTTGCTCCCAACCCGTTGATCGTGCCCTATCTCGAATACGCAGGTTTCAGAAATGTTATAAAGATCTCCAACTGAATAATTGATTCAAAGTTCATACTTGAAATGTTGGAAAGGTGGAGACCAGAGACCCACACATTTCATCTACCAATAGGTGAATGTATCGTCACACTAGACGATGTGTACATGCTATTGGGTCTCCCTGTCGATGGTAAGGCGGTTAACGGGTCGGTTTAACAGCCTAATTCTCTGTGCGAGGAATTGTTGGGCAAGGATATGGTTGAAATTTGTGGTGCGAGAGGCCAAGGTATACTACTTACTGAACTCAAAAATCATTATGCGACTCTGGAGTTGAACGAAAACTCTTCCGAGCTAGCTAAGGTAATAAAAGCTAGAAATTATATCATTTATTATTATTCATCTCTTCACCAAATATATGATAAAAGTAAAATATTTTTCAATTCCTTTAGGTACTGTGTTAGGGGTATGGATTACGGCAAGAATCCAAGATTCAATGTCACTCTATATCGCAATCTATTGGATCACCTTGGCCCGGATGATGTACGTCATGCCTTTCAACTTTTCTACTTTTAAATTATTTATTTATTACGTTTTTATTAAGCTGATTTAATTTTATCCGCAGTTTGTCTGGAGACCATATTTGGGTTTGGACCATGAACTAAACTCCGAGGATGCAGCAATTTGGAGCGTAAAGACTGCAATCATACAATTCAATGTTGTGGAGATACACCACAGCGACCGTGTCAAGGTGCAGTTTGGAATGAATCAAGAGATACCCTGCGATCCAACTTGTTTGTCCCCGTGGCATCTCAAAAGGGTCAACGCCCAATGAGGTCTTACCAACTGGAAAGATTTTGCTCCAGAATGGTGTAAGATGTGGCAGAGGCGTCACCGACATGTCTTGCAATTCCCAGTTTTCCTCAACCATGGTAATATGCGACATACAAATCATTATTTAGCTTGGTACAAATTAGTTAGTAACCCAGAAATGCACGTGTCTCATTCAAGGTATTTGGTTCACCCACGAACACAATGGGCATAACCCTCATTTCTCCAACAACAAACCCAACACACATCAACCTCCCACCAACCTCCCCGACGAAACAGAACCACAAGCACCCAACCACAATCACCACCACAATACGATTACACCCACATGCCCCACAACCAACCACAATCACCACATCAATACCAATACCCCCATATGCCCCACACCCAACCACAATTTCAATCATAATATCAATACACCTGCATGCCCCACACACAATTCCAGCCTTCTACATATCCCAATATGGGCCCCTCAACATCTAACCTTAACCTTGATCTGGGATTTTCCAAAGATTATGACCCAACCGACCCAACTTACCATCAACCACCACATCACCAAACCACCCAACATTCCCAATACCTAACACCCCATGATTCATTTTCTTTCTACCCCCTTACTCAGACGACCAGTGCTATAGACCAACTATGGAACCCCACCCACCACCAACACGACCAAACTTTGAGGGTATGAGTAACCGACTGTACCAAAGCGGATCTTCTAGATATAGAGATCTGACCGATTTCATGGATTCTGAACGCATTGACTTTGCTGGACCATCGATCCTGCCACAATAGAAAACGCGACGAAACCCACCACGGGAAAGGCGAGGACGCGGATGCGAAACCGCGGGTCGTTACCGGGTTCCGGGGGACCACTGATTATTTTGTATTTTTTATGTAATCGTTTTGTGTAATCGTATTGTGTAAATAAAAAGTTGAATTTTCGTGATCCTATATCGTTTACGTAACGTCCCACATTTAAAATAAAAAACACAAAAAAATCGCCTGACCATTGCACTAAGGCGCCATCTCACTTGGCTTAGGACACACATTTAACACCTAGGCGCCAAGTGAGATGGCGCCTCCCCTTTAAAATAAGGTGTAGGCGCCAATTGAGATGGCTCCTCCTTTGTGGGGTTTTCTGAAACATGGTTATTTGCGTAATTTTCTCCGAAACATGGTTATTTGCAAAAAAAAATTCAAAACCTGGTTATTGCAAAAAAAAAATCCATTTTGGTCCCTTAACTATACCCTTGAGTTCAGATTGGTCCCTTAATTTTTTTCGTGTCACTTTCGTCCTTTAACTTTCAAAGCGTTTCATTTTAGTCCTTTATGCCTAATTAGCGACGAAGAAACTTTGAAATATGTCACTAAATCCGTCGCTAATTAGACAAAGAGGACTAAAATAAAAGATTTTAAAAATTAAGAGACCAAAGTGACACGAAAAAAAATTAAGAGACCAATCTAAACTCAAAAGTATAGTTAAGGAATCAAAATGAATATTTTACCTAAAAATATTAAATATTTTTCTTGACTAAAACATATAAATAATATCTTATTGACTAAAAAATATTTATTAAATAAACCCTTTGAAATTGAATAGAAAAAAATGAATAAAATATTTAAGACAACTCATCATTCTTATCAACACTCTTTTGAAAATTCCTAAAAAATATTAATCAACAAATTATTGACTATAAAAATAATATATTAATTATAAATTAAAAATAAAAATAATAAAAATATATTATTATTATTATTATATTATTTTATTCTGTTTTAGATCGGAAAAATTAAAATATTCAACGATTCTCTTATTTATGAGTAGCGTAAATCTCTTAATTAGAAATGCATATCAATTTTCAATATTGTAATGCAATTTTTTTAGTTTTTAAGTAAAATAATTATATTATTAAATATATTAATAGTTTTAAAATATTAATTTTTTAATTGCAATAAAATCATTATTATGTTGGATCTGATCGCACACTAGTGTAATTTTAAATTTTATAAAATTATTTAATGTTTCCTTAATTTTAATCTTTTATTAAGGGTTTAATTATTTAAATAAAAATATTAAATATTTTTATTGACTAAAACATATAAATAATATCTCATTGACTGAAAAAAGTTTAAAATATTAACCCTTTTAAATTGAATAGAATAAAATGAATACAATATTTTAGACAACTCATCATTCTTATCAAATAGACATGTTTTTTTTTTAAATATATATATATATATATATATATATATATATATATATATATATATATATATATATATATATATATATATATATATATATATATATATATATATATATATATATATAATATATATATATATATATATATATATATATATATATATATATATATATATATATATATATATATATATATCCCAAAAATATTCTAGACACTCTTTCAAAAATATCCCAAAAAATTATTATGTTTTAGAGTGGTAATTTCAATAATTCTCTAATTTATGAGTAACATAAATATCTTAATTAAAAATATTTAACAATTTTCAACATTGCAATGCAATGTTTTAATTATAAAGTAAATTATTCTATTATTAAATATTTTAATAGGTTTACAATATTAGCTTTTTTTAGTTTTTCCTTCCAATTATTTACGATTTTTTAATTAATAAACTATTATTTAGTAATGTATAACTATATCAAGAAATGGTTTAAATACTTTTTTTTTTAAACATTATACTTCTTTGATCATCTTTCCTATAATATTTCATTAAATTTTTAGTCAATTTTAAATATTCTCTATTTTTAAGCTGTTTATTATATTATTATTATTTATTATTATTATTATTATTATTATTATTTATTATATTTAGTATTATTATTATTATTATTATTATTATTATTAGTATTATTAGTATATAGTATATTATTATTATTATTATTATTATTATTATTATTATTAGTATTATTATTATTATTATTATTATTATTATATAATATTATTTTATTATTATTATTATTATTATTATTATTATTATTATTATTATTATTATTATATTATATTTATTATTATTATTATTATTATTATTATTATATTATTATTATTATTATTATTATTATTATTATTATTATTATTATATTATTATTATTATTATTATTATTATTATTATTATTATTATTATTATTATTATTATTATTATTATTATTATTATTATTATTATTATTATTATTATTATTATTATTATTATTATTATTTATTATTATTATTATTATTATTATTATTATTATTATTATTATTATTATATTATTATTATTATTATTATTATTATTATTATTATTATTATTATTATTATTATTATTATTATTATTATTATTATTATTATTATTATTATTATTATTATTATTATTATTATTATTATTATTATTATTATTATTATTATTATTATTATTATTTATTATTATTATTATTATTATTATTATTATTATTATTATTATTATTATTATTATTATTATTATTATTATTATTATTATTATTATTATTATTATTATTAATATATTATTATTATTATTATTATTATTATTATTATTATTATTATTATTATTATTATTATTATTATTATTATTATTATTATTATTATTATTATTATTATTATTATTATTATTATTATTATTATTATTATTATTATTATTATTATTATTATTATTATTATTATTATTATTATTATTATTATTATTATTATTATTATTATTATTATTATTATTATTATTATTATTATTATTATTATTATTATTATTATTATTATTATTATTATTATATTATTATTATTATTATTATTATATTATTATTATTATTATTATTATTATTATTATTATTATTATTATTATTATTATTATTATTATTATTATTATTTATTATTATTATTATTATTATTATTATTATTATTATTATTATATTATTATTATTATTATTATTATTATTATTATTATTATTATTATTATTATTATTATTATTATTATTATTATTATTATTATTATTATTATTATATTATTATTATTATTATTATTATTATTATTATTATTATTATTATTATTATTATTATTATTATTATTATTATTATTATTATTATTATTATTATTATTATTATTATTATTATTATTTGATCTGACCTGATCAGAAGGTTTGGACCGTCACGGCTGGCTCCGAGCAGAAAGCTTTTTGAACGAGGAGGGGGGGGTACCTGCAAGGCACTCCGATGCTAAAGTCAGTGGAGTACGAGCAGATAATAGAGTTGAGGTTAGAATGATGAATACCTGACCCTCTGGAAACAGAGGGTATTTATAGCCCCCAGCGCTGGGCCAAGGTCCCTTCATTGGGCCGGGCGGATTTGGCCCAATGGAGGGAACTGCCAGGTTCTACGTGGGTAGTTGGGACCCGCACGTGGGTCCCCGTCCTGGATGTGCTGCGTGAAGTGCGGGCGGAACGAAGACGCGGTCTTTCCGGAGTATCGTTGGGGGAATGGTGGACTGAGTCTGCCCTAGTGGGGATGCTCGAGATAACGTCGAGCTGGACAGCAGGACGTCGAGCTGGACGGCAGGGCGTCGAGCTGGACGTTAGGATGTCGAGCTGGACGTCAAGAGGTGGAGCTGGACACCATCACTTGGAGTTGGACAGTGGGATGTCGAGCTGGACATCAAGATGTCGGGCACGGATGTGACCCTTTTGCTCGGCGTGGACCATAGTAAGTCCCTTGGATTGGGCCTCAGTAATGCTTTTGGGCCTGTCGGGCCCAATCCAGAACAGGAGCCCCCTAAAGTCGTGGTTCCTTGGCGAGGAGCCATGACTTGAACCCAAGTATTCCCTCGTAGAGGTCTCGTGCCCGGGATAGAGGTGTGGGCCCTCGAGGGGCCTCCTCTTGTTCGTGCTCGAAGACGTCCTCGGAGATGGACGCGCGGAGAATCCCTTGCCGGGCGCGTCTGTCGAGCACACGAGGTATCTCTCGGGAACTGTGCCGCCACCCTATGGGGGTAGGGCCATCATTGCGTTGGGAGCAGCGCGTCGAGGAGTGGAGTCCGTGGTTGCCCGAGGGGACGTTTGGTATTCCACGTCATCACTATAAATAGGAACCTTGGGCCCCATAATACGTTTTTCCGCTCTCCGTGCTCTCTCTCTGCTGCTGCTCTTCCACACTTTCTCCAGTTGCGACTTCTCGTCTCAGATTCTTCCATTTCGTAGCCAGATCTCACACTTTGATCCAAGTAAGTGATCTACTTTTCTTCATTTTCCCGTTTAGAATGCATGATTCCTGGAATTTGTAGATGTTTTAGGACCGTGCGCGTGGGATTAGCCCGGTAAACTCGTATTTAGCCCGACGTATTCATGTCTAGGACCGGCAAACGCATGTTTGTGGCCGACACATTCATAGTTTAGGTGAAAAACTTCAGGGCTGCCCGGGATCTTCATGATCCAGGGCGCCTGATTCATGATCGCGCCCGGTACGTTCATGGTCGTGGCCGTGGGCTTCATGGTGCGGCTCGCCATGTTCATACCTCAGGTCGGACAAGCTTGAAGAGTGGTCGCGCAATTGGTTTGAGGAAGACCACCGGGTTCAGGGAGTCGGGGAGGCGTCCATTTGTGGAAACGGACTTATGTAGTCGTGTATTGGACGACGTGATTTTGTCGAGCGTAGGACTTCGTGCTCAACTGACTGGTTTCCCGTGCTCTGCAGGTAACCATGGCGGACGAGCCGAGCTCCTCCGGACGTCGTGATCGTGAAGAACAGAGTGCCGACGAGTCGGTCACCCCTGATTGACACCGTGACCGACCCATTGCTGGAATGGGGTGGGTGTCGAGCCGCGGGGGACAACGTCGGTATATAGTCGGGGATGACCAACATCCATTCACTGCTATTGAAGAGGGTCAAGACGAGCCCGGCTTCCAACAAAACTTCGTAGTCATGATTCCGTCGACCGACGCAAGGATTTGGCTCGGTCTATCCGAATTACAGCCTCGCGATGTATGAGATCGCGTTTAAAGACCTAGGGCTGCGGCTGTCGTTCACTGATTTTCAGGCGGCGGTCTTTATGCACTTGGAGCTGGCCCCGTCCCAGCTACACCCAAACTCTCTCGCCTTCTATCCGGAGCGTTTGAGTTGACGTGTCGCTACCTGAGGATAGGGGCGACCATCCCTCTTTTCTTTCAGGTATTTCACCTGCAAGCGTCAGTCCCGAGGAGGGAAGCATAGCTGGGTCTCCCTGAAGCAGTCGATGAGACTTTTTAAGATGTATATGGACTCCGTGAGGGGGTTTAAAAGACAAATGGTACGTGGTACGGCCCAATTACCGATGCTGCTTTAGATTCCCTTTTCGAGGAGGAGGGGGCCAGTGAGCGACGATGATGGGGAACGATGGTGGCCGACGACGGGAGCCCCGTGTTGGGTCGTAGGGCTAAGTTCCCGGTGTACTGGATGTCCAGACATTACGAGCATGGGACAGGTTATTACCATACCGCTGTCGGGGACATGTGCTCGGAAGATCAGCGGGCGTACGACGCTCTTTGCCGGATTTGTCGACAGTTTCATCCCGCCCGATGGGTTACGCGGGGAGGGGATGATATCCTGGACAAAGACGGTTACCCGACGTTCGAGTCTCGCCCGATCGACACCAAGGCACTGGTGGAGTGCCCGACATACAGGCAGGCTGCCCGCCTGTTAGGTTGTTTGCTTGAAATTCTTTATTCGTCATTTATTCATGCAGTTTGCTCGATACTGACTTTTCCTTTATTTCGTGCAGGTACGATGGCTAGCCGACATGAAAGGCTCCTGAAAACTATCCTGCGACCAGAGGCGGGGCAGGAGGGTCGTAAAGGCCCACAGGCGACGAGGATGGGTCCCCACCCGGTGTAAATGTTCCTCAGCAGGTGAGGGTGGACTCGCCGTCGAGCTCCGGACCCACGTCGGATCCAGAGGTCGAGGAGATCGACCCCAGCGCCGTTTTGACGCAGAGGAAGAGGACCCGTGTAGAGGGTGGTTCGACTGTCGGCGAGGACGCCGGCAGCTGTTAAATCTTTCGCCTTCCCTCCTTGTTTCGAAGAGGCGGGCTTTTTCGAGCGATTCCCCCCGACGGTGGTTGCCCATGAAGCTGAGGCCATAAAGAAGATGAGTAAAGAGGAAAGGAAGGCGTATCTGGCCGCCAGCGTGGACGGGCTGGTAAAAATGGCCGAAATGGCTTTGGTGTTATCTGAGGATGCAGGGGATGTTGCCCCGTGTTGAAGAGCTCGAGCAGAGGAAGGCGGTGCTGACCGCGAGCTCGCGGAAATTGAAGGTCGCTCTGGAACGCTCCGAGGGGATGTTCCGAGAGCAGACCGCGATGCTCGATGCTGAGAGGGAGATATTGACCCTAGAGAAGGAGAAATCGGGAAAGTTGACTGAGGAAGGGAGCTTCTTCGGGCGGACAGGGATCGCCTGGCGGCCGAAGTCGAACGTTTGGGTAAACAGGTCGAGGAAATGCATGCTACCCTGCAACCTGCCGAAGATGAGCCCGAGGGACATAGTAGCTTTGAAGAGTCGGGCGGAGCTGGTCGCACATATCCGACTCCTCGAGGTGGACTGCGTCGGTGCTCTGGAGGGACGGGTTCAACTCTGCGGTCGATCAGCTCTCATGCTAAACCCTGGCCTGGTCACTGAGGGTATCGGTCACACACACACCGGGATGTAGGTGGCGCGATCGTTCCTCCGCCGGACTCTTCCCAACGTCGACAATGGATGATTCCGTGGAAGTCTGAGTAGGATAATGGGCCTGCGTGCTCTTGATATTTGTATTCTTGGGCCTGCGTGCCCGTTTATTGTATGTTATGAACATCTCCGGCCTTCTTGGTCGGTTTCACTATTGTTTTGTCGCCTTCGGGCATTTTTATCAATGTTGTTTTACATTTTGGATTTTTTTGCCCTTGTTTGAAATCACTTGCTTGTATGAATTTAGGCCTAAGTTATGGGCCCGAGGAGTGCCCGTAAGCGGCTTTGATTTGACGAGCGAATGTGCTCGACTCCGTTTGTGTGCGTTCCCGGCCCTATTTCGATTTGGCCAGAACCACCTAAGTGTTGCGCTCGTGGGGAGAGATTTTCTTTTGACCTTGTAGATGGCCCGTTATTCTTGATGAAAATGTCGGGGCATATTCGGAGCGAGGTTGCTCAGTCGGCGCTGGAGCCCGTTAGGGACGACTCGCCCTTGGCGTGAACTGCCCATCGCGAGCTGGGTGTTCTGCCTTATGGGTACAATGACGGTGGGGCTCGGTACAGCTGTCCACGTCGGGCACTATCGATCCGTCAACCGTTTACCCGCGCGATGCTGTGCTATTTTGGTAGTATGTCGGGCTTGTACCTTAGCCTTGTACGAAATTGGACGTTTTTCTTTGTTGACCGAGCGTGGGTGCTGCTGGTCGAGGGTCCTAGGTGTTGACAGTTTCTAACTGTAGTACTGCTTCAGCTTAGCAGCATTCCAGGGTCATGGTAATGGCTCTCCGTCTAACTGCTCGAGGTAGTACGCCCCGGTACCCGTGGTGCCGTGGACGCGGTAAGGGTCCTTCCCAGTTTGCGGCCAGCTTCCCTTCGCGGGAGTCTTTTCTGGTTCCTGCGTAGTACCAGGCTGCCTATTTCGAACTCGCGCTTGATGACCTTGTCGTTGTGGCGTAGAGCCACTTGTTGTTTTAGGGCGGCTTCGCGCAGGGCAGCCCCGATCGGATTTCCTCGACTAGGTCGAGTTCATCCCTTAATGCTTCGTCATTCATTTCTTCGTCGAGGGGTTCCTCCGTTCGTCGGGATGGTTCCATGATTTCGACCGGGATGACGGCTTCGGTGCCGTAGGTCAGTCGGAATGGTGTTTCCCCAGTCGTTGAGTGGGGTGTGGTGCGGTATGCCCACAGGACGCTGTGGAGCTCCTCGACCCATCCCCTTTTGGCTTCGCCGAGTCGACATTTGAGCCCCTCGAAGGATGACTCTGTTCGCGGCGTCGGCTTGCCCGTTGGTCTGAGGGTGTTCGACCGACGTGAAATGTTGTTTGGTCCCCAGTTTGGTGACGAAGTCTCGGAATCCGTGGTCGGTGAACTGGGTACCATTGTCGGTCCACCAGTGCCTGCGGAATTCCGAACCTGGCGAGCACGTTTCTTTTGTAGAAACGGAGGATGTTGTGTGAGGTGATTTTTGCGAGTGCCTCGGCCTCGATCCACTTCGTGAAGTAATCCACGGCGACGATTAGAAATTTGTTCTGGTATGTCCCTTGCACGAAGGGCCCGAGGATGTCCATGCCCCACCAGGCGAACGGCCATGGGGACGACAACGTGTTCAGCTCGTGCGGGGGGGCGAGGTGCATATCCCCGTGCTTCTGACACTTGTCACATTTTTTCACGTGTTCTTTGGCGTCGTATTGCATCGTCGGCCAGTAGTATCCTGCCCGAAGGGCTTTCCTTGCCAAGGATTTACCGCCCATCGTGTTGGGCGTTGATACCTTCCGTGTATCTCCCGCAGTACGTCGGGGATGGCGGACTCGTCAATGCATTTCAGGAGTGGAATGGAGAATCCTCTTCGGTACAATTCTGCTCGAGAACAACATAGGAACATGCTCGTCGCTTGATTATGGCAGCTTCGGCCTGGTTCGACGGGAGTTCTCCCTTTGTTAGGAAATTATAAATTGGGGTCATTCCAGGACGTGGCGTCCCCGATGGCGTGGATCTCGATCGTAGTCGAAGGTGGTTCGATGCTCGGTCGTTGCCAGAGATTCCTGGATGACGGATTTATTCCCAGCCTTTCTTTCGTGTGCTCGCGAGTTTGGACAATATGTCCCGCCCTCGTGTTTTGCTCGCGGGGAACATGAGAAATTTCTGCATGTACGAACTTTGCCATATGTTTTTTGACTAAGTTCAAGTACTCAATGAGGTTGTCATTTTTGGCCTGGTAGCTTCCCTGTACTTGGGAAGCGACGAGCTGGGAGTCGGTGTAAATTTGAACTTCGCGGGCTCCTAGGTCCTCGGCTAATCTCAGTCCTGCGAGCAGGGCTTCTTATTCTGCCTGGTTATTTGATGTCGGGAAGGAGAGAACCAAGGAGTGCTCGATTACCACCCCCTTCTTCGTTTTCCAGGAGGATCCCCGCGCCGCTTCCGGACGAGCTGGAGGCTCCGTCGACGAAGATGGTCCACTTGTGTTCCTTTCCCGGGGGAATGTCGTTAGCGGTCATCTCTGCGACGAAGTCGGCCAAGGCTTGTGCTTTCAGGGCCTTCCTGCTCTCGTACTGAATGTCGAATTCAGAGAGTTCCAGGGACCACTTCAGCATTTTGCCCGCCATATCTGGCCGACCCAGGAGTTGCCTCACGGCTGAACGGTTCGCTCGATGATGGTGTGCGCTAGAAAGTAGTGTCTGAGCCTCCTCGCAGCGTTGACGAGGGCCAGAGCGACCTTTTCTATCTGTTGATACCTGCTCTCGGGGCTTGTAAGGCTTTGCTCGTGAAGTAGACAGGTTTCTGCCCGTCAGGGGTCTCGCGGACAAGGAGCTGCGCTGATGGCTTCGTTTGAAACTGCCAAGTATAGGTATAGTGGTTCGCCGTCATCTGGTCGAGACAACACGGGCGGTTGAGACAGGCTCTGCTTCAGATGGCGAAGTGCGTGATCGCACTCCTCGGTCCTTCGAAGGCCGCCTCCTTTCGAAGGAGTTTGAAGAAGGGAAGGGCCGTGCTGAGCGGACTTCGCGGACGAAGCGTGATAGCGACGTCAGCATGCCGTTCATGATTTGTATCGACTTCTTCGACGTTGGTGTTCGGGAGGTCGGAGAACGCCCGACATTTGTCGGGGTTGGCTTCAATCCCTCGTTCTGTTAGATAGAATCCGAGGAATTTTCCTGCCTTGACCCCGAACGTGCACTTCTCGGGGTTGAACCTCATTTTGCACTGTCTTGCTTGGGCGAAGACTGTCTTGAGATGAGCTGCGTGATCGGTGTCTGCTCGAGATTTGACGATCATGTCGTCCATATATACCTCGAGCATGTCGCCGATCTGTTTGTTGAACACTTTGTTCATCATGCGTTGGTAAGTCGCGCCGGCGTTCTTCAGTCCGAAGGGCATTACATTGTAGTAATAGTTGCCCGAGCTGGTCATGAACGCCGTGGCAGCGTTTGTCGCCCAGGGCCATTGGGATTTGATTGTATCCCGAGTAGGCGTCCATGAACGACAAAGTCTTGTAGCCGGCCGAATTGTCGACCAGCATGTCAATGTTAGGTAGAGGAAAAGCATCCTCTGGGCAAGCCCGGTTGAGGTCGGTATAGTCAACACACATTCTCCATTTTCCATTATTCTTTTTAACAAGTACAACATTTGACAGCCAGGTGGAGTACCGGGCTTCAGAAATAAAATTTGCCTCTAAGAGGTCTTTTACAGCTTTTTCAGCAGCCTCCGTTTTTTCTGGAGACTGCCTACGCCTACGTTGTACTACGGCCTTGGCGGCTGGATCAATGGCGAGGTGATGACAGGCGACCTCAGGGTCGAGTCCGGGCATCTCTGCAGCGCTCCAGGCGAAGAGATCAGCATTCTCGCGCAGACAGGCCTTGATTTGCTTCCTGGCCAAGTCGGGGAGGGTCCTTAGCCAATCTTCACTCCCTTGGTCGGGTCTGCTCCGAGGGGAACGAGTTCAAAGTCGCCGTCCGGAATAGGTCGGAGGGGGATTTGCTCGCTGCTGGATGGTTCGTCTTGGTCGAAGCGGGCGTCGAGGGCTATGGAGTCGACCTTTGGTGGAGCCTTCTGAACTTCTACCTCGGGGGATGCTCTGTCGGGCTCTTGCTTTGTCTCTTGATGGGTCTGTGCTGGTACCCCACGTCGACGGTATCACCGTCCCTTGAAGCAGCGTTGAAGCCACCTGCGGGCAGCGGCGAGGTCCGCCTGGAGGTGGCTACCCTTGCCCTTTTAGTATAAAACTTCATTTTTAGATGGACAGTTGATGGCAACCGCTGTCAGCTCCGCCAATGTCGGCCTCCCCAAGATGCAATTGTATAGGGACGGGCAGTCAATGACGAGGAAGCGGACCTTCACCTGTCTTGTAGCTGTTCCTTCCCCGAACGTCACGAGGAGCTCGACATAAACCCAAGGTTTGGAAGTCGAGCCGTTGAAGCCTTGAAGGTCTGAACCCACATACGGAGAGAGGTGTGAGTCGTCCAGTTGCAAGGTCCGGAACAGTGGCTGTACATCACGATCGACGGAACTCCCTTCGTCGACCAGGATGCGATGCACGTCAAAATTGGCCATCTTTGCCCTTATCAGCAAGGGGATGACTGCGTTCGGGGGCTCCGCCGGGGAGCTCTTCTAAGTAGAAGGTGATGGGCTCTGATCTGCCCTTCACTCTTTCGAAAGTCACAGTTTGTGGAGGAGCTGCGTCGACCAGTTCGTCCAACTTCCTCTTGGCTGAATTGATGGTGAGGTCGTTGAACCCGTCCCCCGTTGATGACCATGGCGGAGGGAAAGTATTCCCACCTGCTGTGTGTCGTCAGGGGCTCCTGCAGGAGCTCGGGAATTTCGAAATCCTCGGGCCTGGTTACCGAGAAGGCGGTCTGGATTGGCACCGACTCGTCAGATGGTCGGGCATCTTCTTCGGGCTCCTTTGCTTCATGGGCGTCACGACGGGGAGCGTCGTTCGCCTGTACTGTGCGAGCCTCCCTCCTTTGATGAGGGTTTAAATGGCGTCCTTCAGGTGGACGCAGTCCTCTGTCAAATGACCATGACTCCTATGGTACTGACAGTATTTATTTTTGTCTACTCCTGGCTTGGCTGGAGCTGGCCGGGGACGCTTGACGCCACCGTCTTTGAACTCTGTGCTAGCACACTCCGCCAAAATACGCTCGCGGGAAGCCGTGAGCGGAGTGTTACTCGGTGAAACGGCCCGAGGGGCCCCTTTGTTCCCGGACCTCCCGGGGTCGATCTTCCTTCCTCTTCTCTCCGTACGTCGGGGAGGAGGGTCTTGTCTCGAGCTGCTGCTGTGATTGCGAGCCCTGGAGTCTCGTGCCCTGTTGGCAGCTTCTCTCTCCTCGTAGTCCCATGTATGCTCGGGCTTTGTCGAGGAGAGCATCAAAAGTTGCCGGTGGCTCAATACCCACAGCTTTTCTGAATTCTGTGCCGGGGAGGAGGCCCCTCTCCAGCAAATATCTTTTCATATGGTCCGCGCAGGGGACCTGTATTGCTTCCCGGTTGAAGCGGTTGATGAATTCCCTCAAGGTTTCATCCTGTCTCTGGATGATGGCCTCGAGGGCCGCCTCGGTCTTTGGGTGCGCCGAGAAGCTGTGAAGGAACTGATGAACTGGTTCTTCAGGTTCCGCCACGAGGTTATGGAGCCCGGGGCCGAGTCCTTTATACCAGTCCATGGCCGCCTTCCTGAGAGTTGTGGGAAGAGACGGCACTTAATGGGGCCCCCGACATTATGATAATGGAGCATGGCTTCGAACCCGTCAATGTGGTCGACTGGGTCCGCTACTCCATCATACTCCTTCAGGTGTGGGGGCTTCTCCATGCCCGGGGGAATAGGTGCGTCCATGATGGCCTGCGACAGGGGGACCGCGGGGGTCGTCCTCGTCGCTCCTCTCCGGAGAAAGAGAAGGGGTCCTGTAGTTATGTCTGGCACGATGATCGTGCTGAGATTCCCTCGAGCGTGATGCTCGGTGGTCGAAGGTCACACGCCCGTCTCTGTTGTGCCTCTGTCGTGCCTTGAGGGGTCGCGACTGGGTTTCTTCGGTAGGGATGACGGGCTGTCTCTCATATTGGGGCCGCCTCTGCTTTGGTCGGGGAGAGGGGCTCCTAGAGTTCTCCCTGTAGTGTCTCCGCGGGGGAGTAGGGTGTCGAACTTCTTCGACCCGAGGAGGTGGAGTAGGTGGCCTCTGATGCCTCCTCGGGGGTCGTCGATCATTTTCCAGCGCCCTTAGTCTTTCTCCTTGGGCGAATAAGAGATAATTGTCTGGTTGATGGCCGCGAACAGTGCCTGAGTCGTGGCATCTGCCCCGGCGGGAACTTGGACTTCATAGACCGGGCAGCTCTGCGATAGGCGAGAGCTTCCGGGTCGTCTTCGAGTGCTGGAGGGGTCGTCGAGGATGACGCAGTGTTCCCGTCCCTGCGGAAGGAAGGTCCAGGGGCGGTTGTCACAGGGGTGGCGTTGTGGCCGGGATCACCGAGATTGTCGAGGTGTCCATTCTTGTCCGCGGGACCGTTGTTAGTGTCGGTGACGCGGACGTGTTGTTCTTCACGAGCTGGATCAGCCATGACAGGTAATTGAATTGAGCTTTGGTCTTTGGAATTGTTCGTTAGACGGGGAAGCTGTTCCCACAGACGGCGCGCCACTGATCTGACCTGATCAGAAGGTTTGGACCGTCACGCTGGCTCCGAGCAGAAAGCTTTTTGAACGAGGAGGGGGGGTACCTGCAAGGCACTCCGATGCTAAAGTCAGTGGGAGTACGAGCAGATAATAGAGTTGAGGTTAGAATGATGAATACCTGACCCTCTGGAAACAGAGGGTATTTATAGCCCCCCAGCGCTGGGCCAAGGTCCCTTCATTGGGCCGGGCGGATTTGCCCAATGGAGGAACTGCCAGGTGTTCTACGTGGGTAGTGGGGACCCGCACCGTGGTCCCCGTCCTGGATGTGCTGCGTGAAGTGCGGGCGGACGAAGACGCGGTCTTTCCGGAGTATCGTTGGGGGAATGGTGGGACTGAGTCTGCCCTAGTGGGGATGGCTCGAGATAACGTCGAGCTGGACAGCAGGACGTCGAGCTGGACGGCAGGGCGTCGAGCTGGACGTTAGGATGTCGAGCTGGACGTCAAGAGGTGGAGCTGGACACCATCACTTGGAATTGGACAGTGGGATGTCGAGCTGGACATCAAGATGTCGGGCAACGGATGT